>CAODLS011978435.1:0-21300 GCA_948243855.1 Flueggea neowawraea
GTTATAGCTTAAAGAAAGAGACGTCATTCTCTTTGTTTAGAGCCAAAGCCAAATGCCCTGTTTTGTTTGGACAGATTTTGTTATTGTTAGCACATCCCCTTAACCACATAGTTTTTTTGTGTGTGTGTGTGTGAACGTAGAGAGGAGTAGCAATTCACAGTCCTTTTCATTGGCATCAAGGCGATGGGAGAGGTACCTTAACTTTGTTTCGGTACGGCTCTATTGGTGATTAAAATTCGGCACACATAGCTCAAGGAGAAGGTATAAATTTGGCATACTTATTGTTCCTTGTTATTATGTTTTGATTGTGATTTTTCGTGAGTGCATCTTGGCTGATTTTCAATGAAAAATTTTTTGCTTCCGCTGTGGTAAACCTTTGATTATGTGCATCGAAGCCCTACAATAAGCACATATATGATCATACATCATATTCACACCATTTGCAAACTAGTTTACATTTACCAAATAGGATTACCAATGGTTCATGAATCCATTGCATGAAATATTCAACTCTTGAATAAATGATGCAACTAGTTTCAAAATCCTTTGCTTAATGGAGGAAACTCAATTAAACAATTTAATGTGAATTTCTCTCAAACCCAATTAAAAATTTTCAATTGAAAACACCAATTTAAAATTATCATATGTTAAATGTTGTTCTTAAATTTAAAATTCACCAATTTTAAATAAAACGAAATTTTTTTATGCATTGCACGTGGCGCGCAACATGCATAGCGTTGGACAATCCAACCCACACACTTGCCCATACCGTCTTGAAACTTAAGGGATCAGTTCTTAACTGATTTCGAGTATTATACAGATCTGGTCGTGTACCCCATAATGGTTCATATAGACTAGACCATCGCGCCATGCCACAATGGCTTGTGTGCATGCCACTTTGGACATTTCATCACGATGCGCTTCACGGGTAGCCCCTAAACCAAGATAATAATCACCTAATCACATTCAATAACAATTATTAAACATGTTTACATCAGAATCAATTAATTCAAATTTAGTTTTTTAGCTTAGATTTCAAAAATCATTGTTTTATGGCTAACCAACGACAATCGCTGCAAGATTTTCGCGTCGAACACATTGAACCGTAAAAACTTTTGAAAACCATTTTCAAACTAGCAGCAAATACACAATTTTGCAACCAAATCACAAATTTGATTAATCAATTATCAACATAATTAAACAATATAACAATATTTGCAACATACAACAACAATAGATCACATATAATGTAACTTGTGGTATCAATTATTTGCAACCTATCTCTGATACCACTGTTGGATAACGTGTAGGAAAAAAGCAGCAAAATTTTTAAAAATTTTAAACATTACCAAATTCCAAGATCTATGCAAACAATTGATACATGTGATAAAGGAGTTGCCAATGTTTACCTCATAAAGAATCGAATAATTGTGAAAAACACGATTAATCACGAACTTGTTGATCCTTTTCATGTTTGGCTAGCCATTCCACAACACCAAAAGTATGGTGTCTCTATTACTATCCATATTACGTTGGTCCACAATTACGGCTAGGAGTTTGAGGCTCAGGATTGGGTTCGAACTGGGTTCGAATCGGTGCGCAAAGAACAATTTTATGGAGCTAGGTGCTTAGAGTTTTTGGCAAGAAGAATGGCAACAAGGGCAACAACGTTTTGTACTCTCTATGTTGGACTTTGGCTGCCAAAAAATCACTTAAAAGACCCTTAAATACCCTAGTCCAAATAGGGTTAGGGTTTGCTAAACACCTCCTACAATATCTCCATGATTCTAACTCACATCAAGTGAGATATATTCCTATCTTGTAGGAAGATATTCTAAATCTTTTTAGGACTTATTGTGGACAACCACACCCTCTTTATTGACACTAAATTAAAATCATTCTTACACTAGGAATGTGTTTAATTAACCCTAATTAATTTGGGCTTAATGGGCTTTGGGTTTCCATCAATTAGACAAACATAAGCACAATATGTGCAAGCCTGTTGCAACATATATCCATGTCCAGCAAGGATTTGTATTTTATTCAATTATCCAATAATTAAATAAACATGGAGAATCCTAATTTAATTAGGATTCATCCCGAGATGTCTTTAATCAAATTAGGACTACTCAATATTGCGTTCTAGACCCTTAGTACTGATACTAACTAGTCGAACTAGTTTTTGTCATTTCTCAAATCCGATTCATAATAGGAATCATAATTTCATTAGGATTCTCAACATTTAGAATGATCGTAGTGTTATAATTAGTTCTATTAAAACATAAGATGATCATTAGTTTCCATTTTGGAACTCATCCTACTTATATTAGAACTCCCATTTTGATTAGGAATCCAAATCAAACTAGGACTCTTATTTTAAATGAGATTTTTGGGTTTCTATATTAATTAGGTATCATCTTAATGTATCCTATACATTTAGGTCACGTCTTCAAATATGTTCATCCATGAGTCAAAATAGGAATCCTAATCAAATTGGGATTGCTCATTTGAACATTATTCATCTCATGAATAGTGTTATCCTTATAACGTGTTATTGTGTGTGACCTTCTAGGCCCTCATTCACGAGGGTAGTAACCTAAGATTTTACTCCTTAATTACTTGGTAAGATTGGGCCCTAACTAGCCATCATACCCTTAAGCGAGCTCGAGTTGTCGTGAAGCGAGTTATGCCTTTCATAACAGATTCCTGTGTAATTCAGTCCCTTGTCATTTCGTGTCTCTTCGAGAATAGGACATGGATAGTGTCAAGCCCTAACCTCGAAAGAATTCATCTATCACCAAGTTAAGAGAAACTATACCAAATTGATTCAACTTCCCAAGTTGCAAGCAATTAGACCATGGCCATAGATTTAAGTTCTCATTACTCAATTGATAGGCCTAATGAGACACTTCCCTCATATTACTAAGCGTGACAATCCTATCTTGGTTACACATCATACTCAAATGTTTCATGACGTAACCCAACCTTCACCTTTTTAACAAACATATTCAAATTGTGTAGAATGAGATCAAAGTTACATGACTAGACATTAGCATGTTATGGTGATCTCAAGTCAAAAGACTAGTTACACCATCTTTCACAATTGAGAGTTCACCATTGACACTCAAGTAATTTACCATGTGGTCTCTTAACAGCGGGTAAGTACAGGACCTACATTAACGCTTAACTGTGTGCCTATATGTTTGGCCTAGATATCACATATCTATTTTCCATAGGGAAATGGAACCAACCGAACCATGTAATAGTCTCACTGATTATTGATACCTAATACCAACAATCGTTGACTATGTAAATTTAGATATATTGTTCAAGTAGCGATGTGTTCCATGCCAGCCATGGCACACAAAGTGTGAAACTACTATATCATATACATTGTTTCATTAATCTAATCATACCAACCAAGATATTCTCCTATCATATTAATTAGCAAAACAAAAACATGCCTTTTATATTTTGTTGTTGTTACCTATGTGGTGCCCTCAATAGTTGGCTCCTAGGGCACCTACACTAACAGGAAAACCATTGAAAACATTTGTGTGTCCAATAGTGCATTCTTCCCTTTGACATAAAAGTCAACAAAGTTTACTCCTTCACTCTCCATCTTACTTGCATGTATAAGGTTTCTCTCTTATGTGGATTAACTCTTCTTTGCATACGTAAGGGATTGACTTGTATATGCAATTATTTCACTTTAGTTTCTCCAAAATTCCTGTTGCCTTTATGATTTGTTGCTCCTTATAATTTTATTCATAACAAAACACTTAAGTACGCAACCACAAGCTTGTATGTGTAAACTCGAAAGTGTTGTGCGCAATTTTAATTTTCTTAGATACCCAACAACCTCTGCCTCTTCTGGACTTTTTCCATTTAATAATTGTGTGTGTAAACTTGCTCATTACGTGCGTAATGTTAAACCGAGGGTGGTTCATATTTGATTTCTTCTATGTTTTGATTAATGCACAAAACTTAGTAAGATTTTCTTTAAAAAATAAAACAAATTCAAGATCAATTGAGACCAAGAAAAATGAACAAAATCATGTTGGCACATCTAGGAATCGACCTATGACTTTTAGTAGTCGACTAATGTATGAAGAAACCATTTTAAGAAGTTTCAGACCTTGAGCAGTCGACTGGCAGAATTGGTGAGTCAACTGGCTGACAAATTAAAGCTACAAAAGTGATTAGTAGTCGACTGGTGAGACCACGAGTCAACTAATGAAGTAAAGATCTTGGATAGTTGATTGGAAGAAATGGAGAGTCGACTCATGGAGATCATCATTGCCTGAATCTGACTTGAAGTGATGCTTTCGTGTTTTTGAAGTCAAATCTTTCAAGAAAATGGTCATTTAATAAATATATGACTTGGGTAGTCAACTAAGAAAGATCGGTAGCCGACTAAATAGCTGAACAGAAGTGAATCTCAAGCTGATAGTTGATCGATGACTCTAGTGGTCGACTAGTGAAGGCTGACAACATAAAAAAGACTTCATGATTGATTTTCAACAAGTTTTATGCTACTCAATGGCTCAATCAACTTCAAGAGAGTCTCAAACACTATAAATAGAGGCTTGAATGCCAAAAATTAGCTCCCAAATCCTCGCTATATCAATTCTTCGTTAGGTGCTCAAAAATAGTCTTTGTTATGGGTATTTTTACTTCCTTCTCTTATAGCAAAATCCAACCACATTGTTTTTCATTTGTAAACACTTTGAGGGAGGGTCAGATTTGTTTTGAGCCTTTAAAAATAACATTTTAAGGGCTTTAGAGGTGTGAGCCTTGAGAGAAATCAACCTTGTGTTAGCCTTAGAGGTGTGAGACAAAATCAACCTTGTGTGCTAGGCTTTAGAGGTGTGAGTACGGAATCAACCTTGTTGTATTAGCTTGATGGATTGAACCGGAATCAATTATTGATATATTGGATTGGGAAATCCTAAATGATGAGTGTAGGTAGTGGATGTAGACACGTTTGGCCGAACCCGTCTAAATCGTTGTGTTATTTCTTCTCTACTCTCTTAATTCAACTAAAAAGACCGTAACTGGCCCTCGACACTTTTTGTTCTTGCCTTGTTTTACTTAAAATTTCATTAAGGACTTACATGCACAATGAGAGTGTTGTGCATGTGTTGCATGCACAATAACAAAAGACTATATTTGTATTGCATGCGGAAGACATGGTTTGTGTGTGTAATGTAACTCATTCATGATTTTTTCAACCATCAAAACTTAGAAGGAAATTCCATGTGAACCAAACTTTGGTTCAACATAGTGAGTCAAAATGCTTTTACCTGTTTTAACTACAATATTCATTACATACAATCCTTTTTTAAAATTCACTAATTTACAACACTTTGGATTATTCTTATTTGCATTATTCTTATTTTCTCTTTCTCATTTATTAGTCTTAGTTATATTAGGTTGCGAGATCTACTCCCAGGAGGTAGGGACTTAGATAAGGTTTTCATTCTAGTTTATGTCTGTGATGCCTCAAAATTTCTTATCTTAGGTTTTACGACCTATTTTCGGACCATGACCGGCATGCAAGACGGACCGTCTGTAGAAGCACGATCCATCTCACACAAGTCTTGGAGCTCAGACATTCTACCCAACTTATTGATTAAACCCGTTATCAAAACATTTGTAAAGTATAAAACACTTTATACTGAAATCATATGCATATGTATATAAAAATAATAAGTTATACAAAACATAATGATAATATCAGCTGAGTATAAAAATAAGTATAAATCCAAAAGCTAAAATAAGACATGGTAACCCAACAACATCCTGTTGTAGTGCTCTAACCAAAAACAAAATAAGCTTGAAGCAAGAGGGCGCTCACTATCAATGGAACGCCCCACTAGGGAAGGATGACAAATGGTTGTCGAATGCCAAAAATTGAACCTAAGAAATAAGATAAGAAACATGGACACGAAACATAATAAAATGATAAGAATTCCTAGTGAGGAAACGACACTCTAGAGCGACACCAGACCTCACAATAATTGATTTTGAAAACATTTCAAAATTTTCAGATGCAAATATAAGTGTATATACGTATACACGCTAATACTGAAATATAGTTCGAAAACTCATTTTGAAATCGTTCGCACCCAAAGCAAACAGCAAGCAGAAACATACGTAATATATATACCATATATCGTATAACTGAAGTGGATACGGGACCTAAAACTGACTGATAAATATAATAAGGGTGAACTCCATCACCAAACTGATACTAAGTACTTGTGTCCGTCCGAACATACGGCTACCATAAACTCTGGTAATCGGGCATTGACTGCGCATTGGTATACCAAAGGCTACGTTTACCCTACGTAATACAGGTGCCCCATATCGAATTATATATATATATATATATATATATATATAACTAGCACACATGCTAAGTAAAAATCATTTTATAAAGAATATTTATTTACCATATATAAATATTCAAAATCTAAAACTGAATTAATTTGCAGACAATATTTATAACTCATATAAATATTATTTATCGAAAACAAAAACTGAATATTAATAATCACATAATCCAGATTATTAATTAGTCAAGCCATTATTATTCCATTTTCAGAGTAATGTGGCGAACACAGTAAAAACATCTAATTTAGGAGACACAAGCTATGTGTTTGAAGCTGCTATTTCACTGACCTGGTATCCGAAGCTAAGGTTTCTGTCAAGCACCACTAGCTGGTGGTTGATCCTGTTGATAAGCACATGAAGTTGAAATAGATACAAACATCACAATTATCAGAATTGAACATTGGTACTGTGGCAGTACCGAATGAATGATATACAAATGCAGATGTAGATCCTAGGGCGTTGTCAAAAATCCTACTTCGTTTAAGATCTATCGCTCTCGTCATGAAAATCAGAATCTACGCGAAAAACTAGTTGCGTCATTGAATTTTTATAAAATTACATTTTAGTGCCCCGACTCTCACAAAATTACAAAATAGTCCTCAAATGTTTCAAAAATTACTATTAGGTCCTCCAAGTAGTCAAAAATTAAAATAGAGTTCTCAAACTCTCAGAAATTTTAAATTTGACCCCTAAACTTTTAAAATTTAAATCTGGTCCCTAATATAGAAAATAACTGAACTAGTCCCCAAGTACACAAATATTGAAATTGGTCCTTGCATCAGAAAATTACTCAAAAATATCCTTTAACTCGAATCGCTCGAAACCAGATGTTCTAGCCTACTCATTTAAGCTCAAATCATCCACTAGAACCTAAATCCATCAACCATTATTTCAAACAACCACCAAATCACCCAAAACCGTCACCCATTTCAGACCAAACCTTAGCCTCAACTAAAACTCATAAAATCCATTGATTCAAGGCTTGTTTCGTTTTATTCTAAGTCCTATCTAACTTATTCTAGCAACCCCAAACATTGAATCATCAAGAATCATCAAAAAATTGAAACCCAAATGAAATTTGTCCAAGCTTATCTCATGAATTAAATGCATAAAACAGATATTAATCAGAAAAAAAAAAACATGTTTCTTACCTCAAAAATAGACTAGGAACGTTGGGTGAGCAATGCAGGAGTGTTCTGAAGTGACTTGAGAGAGATTTGAGTAAGAGAGAAGAGAGAGAGGTGAAACGACGAAGGGTCGAGTTGTTGCATTCTGCACAAAGGGAACGTACGTCTTGACTAAGGTCAATGTGTGTTGTCAGGGTCGAAAACACATTCAATCGCTTATGTTTCAAACACAACATACGTTGCACTACGCCAACGTACCTTGTGCATGAACACAACGTACGTCATGATCCAATTTAATGTGCGTTGATCATCTCGCGAATTTTCCAGAAAACGTACGTACGTCTCAAGGTCTTTCAATCCTTAACACTACAAAATGCATCCGACCACCAAGATCAAACACCAAATCATCATCAAAATCACATTGGAATGAGCAGAATATTACATTAGGGAATTACCAAAGTGGATAGAGATGCTACGACGGTCTTGGTCTCTCCTGAGTTTAATCACACATGATCTTAAACATTTGAGAAGGGTTGTAGTAAGGGTGATGCATGTCCAAATCTCAACCATTCAATTTTTATTAGCAAACTCTAGTTCATTTCCTACCTTTAGTGTAATCTTAATATAATATGATAAAAATTTGAGAATATATAGAAATAGCCTAATTTTATTTCATTATAAAATATTGCAGATGCTAAGGAAGACAAGTGTTTTCAAACTCTTTCATTCTCATAAGAAACCAGACTAACATCTTACAGGACACACTTTAAAGGTTTTGAATGCATAGGTGAATACTTATGTAGCTCATGACCTCTCTACAGACTTCACAATCTTATTGATAGAACTCAAAATAACTCATGAAATAATTATCTTTTAGAGATGTGTGTGGTTCTTCTTCAACTTGCTCTAACACCTTATCTTTAAAGAATTTTATCTTTAGAATCTTTGAATTCTTTCCTTTGTTGAGTCACAAATGACTCGTCTTTACAAGATCTTCATGTGTTGTTGGCTCTACATGTCAAAAATAATTATTTTTTCCTTATCTTTTTTTTTAATAACTATTTATTCCTTATCGCTTTCTAACAATTTAGAATATTCTATTCTTGTGAAATAATTGCACTCTCATTTTTTATACTTCTACAAATTGTATAAATTGACATGACACTCTTTTTTTTTTTATTGTGATCGGCCTTAACTCATCCACAGGGAGGAGACTAGGAAAAACACGTCCACACGCGGGTGCCAAGGCTCAACCCTAGGACGTCATGTGTTCACCAGGGGAAGCCCACCACTGGTCACAACCGGCTCGGCTGACATGACACTTTTTGCTAGAAGGCTTATGTAACTCTCACAAGGACTAGTTCGTTGAATTATTGCAAATATCAGGGACTAATTGTAGGTTCTTAAAATTCAGTGATGAAATCGTTTTTCAAGTCAAAACGCAGGGGCTAAATACTTAATTTACCTGGAGGGTTTTTGCTCAAGTGCAAGAGGAGAGAAACAGTAGGGTTTTACTCCACAGGAAAAAGGACAATTCATCAACCCAAATTCATTTCTCGTTGGCGCCATGAATTTTCTGCATCGGGTGCTTGCACGTATAGCTTCGTCGCAACGAACAACTGGATCTCGACCTCGTCTTGTTCTGAGTCATTCATTATACTCAACTTCTTCTCGCAAGAGCACAAACGTCGAAGCCACAGCTGCAGCTTCTGAAAAATCTGAACTTCATGCATCGATCAATTGGCCGAAGCCGACGGAGCTTTTGTTCCAGCCAAAGGTTGCGAATTCTTTGAAATTGATTGGGAAAGTAAGTTCGCCAATTCTCTCCGGGTATTCAGCTGATGGAAAGTTTTGGGCTGCTACCACCATTATCCAGGACTCTTCGTCTTTCAGGTAATCGTTTCCTGATTCTTTTAATCTTTTTTTGTTCAATTCTCACAGTACGAGTGGTTGATTATGTCAGAATGTTCAATTAGATATGATGTTTTTAGCCTATGGGCTCGAAATGAGTGGCATTGGAATCGTCTCAAGGACTGTGAGGTTGAGGGTTTGTTCCTATTTGGAGCAAAAATAGAAAAAATGATACTGAAGACAAAAAAAAAAAGGATATATTCTTGTTTTTATAGCCAGATGATTTGTTTTGCACATTACATTAGTGGGGAAGAGAATGTCTGTCTTTTTTTTTTATGGTAAGATTGAAATTGTAGTTACGCGTGCAGTTCTATTGCTGTTTCCACAAATGCTGTATTGTACAAGGTTCGGATTGTGTTTGGAATGTTGGAAAAACCTTTTGGTGCTAGAAAAATGCTAACTGGCCTGGCCTGCCATTTCTTCCAAACGATCAGTTGAGTGTAGCACAGATGAGTCCTCTTTTGTTCAAAATGAAGGATTGAATCGGTAAATATTGAAGTTTGTTTTATGGGCTTGTTGCAAGCAAATGGTGGTTTATAAGTTGATGATAGTGCCTTGCCTAGATATGTGTCGACTTGGCCTCTTTGATTCTGCTACATGGAACAGAATTGTTTAGTCTTTTCAACACACCCCCACAACTTGACCATTTTCTGAATTTCTGTACAACTTTACTTTCTAAGTTGTTTTTATTTTTTCCCTGCTGTCTTTCTTTCTATCTGGATTTAATTTGCTTTTGCAATTGTTGATTTTATTCGGTATGTTGTTGAGTTCAACATTATCAATTCTTAAATGCTTTATCTGAACAGGATTCCTTTAAAATTCGAAGGTGATTTAGCTCACATTGCTGTTAGCCACTTAAATACAAGTAGCTGTATATATGTAGCTGGACAACTAAGTGCAGATCCTCCTCCCATTGATCTAATTAAGGATAAAATTGAGATTCAGGTGAGATGATTTACATGTATATACGCAGCTGAGACGCATAAAATAGTTTTTATTGATCAATGCACTGAAATAATAGATTTTCTGTATTGTAAATTTGATTTTTTTTGGTCGTACATCCATAGCAGTATTTATTTTTTATTATTGATTGTTGATGACATTTCTGTTAGCAGGATCATTGTTTGTGTGTGCTTGTTATAGCAAAACTATATTCTTTGTTCTCTCTATGTTTTCTGTTGGTGTTCAGTGTCCAATTGTTGCCTTCATCTAGCGTTTGCACAAAGTTTCTGAACATTTGTGTGCTTAATTATGCGCTGGTTGCATTCAAGGCTTTTTTATGCTAGGTTATGGTGCACAGTATTAATTTTGTCCAAGGATCTTCCAAAACAAATGGATGGACATTTGAAAAGAAAGAACAGGGTCGACCAACAAATCCTGGTAAATCCATTTCCTATATTCCTTTTCATCTCTATTTTATGTTTTGTCTGGAAATTGGTATTATTGCATTCATATTCTCTCATTGAATTTATGCTAGATTTACTTCAAACTTCTATAACTGCTCTTATGATATGCTTTTCTTTTGTAAGTTTACTGTTTTTGGTCTGAAGGTGTGGATTTGACAAGTTTAATCAATTATAAATATTGGCGCAGTCTGTTTTTCCTCTGTGGATTTTTCTTCAAGAACAAACATCTTTCCCAATTGATATCGGAATTAGCCAATTATGATAACTAGATGTGGTTTTCTCTTTTTTTAATCTCTGCTTCTCTCAAGATCATAATTCAGTTAGCATAACTTCTATTTTGGGTTTGGATGCCTTTATTTGGTGTTTCTCTTTTCATGCTTTCCCGGGCTGGCATTGTATGTTTTTCATGTTTAGGCAATCCTGGTTTTCTGCAGTGCTGACAGTTCAGCACTTGGATTTGCAGTTCGCTGTCTCTAATAATTTTTCCTTTTTATGTAATTTTTATGTTCTTTGGGCATTTGGTGCCAAAACATTTTCTGAGTGTCTAGTATCTGCTGTTTACTCTATAGTTGCTTACCAGCTCTATCCGTTTCTCCTTGAATCATTGCTTGCCATTTTTGTAACTTTTGTGCTGATCTGAACCACTCGTTCTTGTCTGATTGCTCATCAGGTGTTTTTGCGTAGATCTTGCCGTTTAATATAGTTTCTTATGTTATAAAATACTGTTTAACTTAAGCCTGCTGCACGTAAGCTTAGTCAATTTCAACTACTATAATCTTTTTAACAGCTTCACAAATGGCCATGTGGATCTACTGTAAATCTGCATATGAATCTCCTAATCAACTATTTCAGAGTTCCAGACATTGTATCAGTCGCCATGGGCATATTGAATTGACAGTTTCTTAATGAAGATAAAAACAAGGATAAAGAATGAGCAATAGATTCCTTGGTTAGCTGTGTAACCGTTGTCTACCAGGTTGATTCCAAGGATTAAGGACCCTTTCGCTATTAAATTCTATGGTTAACATATTTTTGAAGTGATTAATTCTCCTTTCACTTTTTTTGCCTCCCATGGTTGGCATTTTGGCTGATTGAACTTCATACATTTAACTAATGGTTAATATGCCATACAAATTTATTTTGTTTTGCTCGCAATAGTTTATTTATCAGTAGCTACATTTACTTTCTGGAACTGATAAGTGGTTATGCCTAATCACGCTTCATCAAACACTGAAAAAGATGGTGATGTTGCACTGAATCCTTGGAGGTCTCTTCTTGAAAATCCAAAAGAATGGTGGGACTACCGTGGCAGTAAGCTTAATGGATTGGTGATGACTCAACCTTTTTATTCTTTTACAAAGCTGTGGTAGGAACATAATTGTTCCTTTCGACAGTAGCTCCTTTGTGTGGGGTCTCTAATGCTATTTTCTTGTGATTCTAAACAGGTGAATCCAAAATTCCCTGATTTTAAACGTAAGGATAGTGGCCAGTCTATTTGGCTTAATAAAGCACCAATGTGGGTTTTGTCAAAACTTGAAGGGGTAGAGTTTGATGTTAAGATTACCAAGTCAAAACAAGTGAATCACCATACAGAGTCAAAACAAGTGAAGCCGCAAAAAGGTATGCATGATATTCACTTGTTGCCCATACTGGTTATGTTCTACTTTCCAAATGCACCTATCAACCCATATTAGGTGCTGAAAAAGCTTAGATGTTGTTACGCTTAAGGTAGCAACAAACTATTATCAAGCAAATACCATAAGGAAGTTTAAGAAAAAAAGGTTTGCTCACTATTCATGTGGATAAACGTCAAAATTAGTGAATCAATTGTAGTTAGTAAGCATTCTCGATGTAGGGACTAGGGAACATTTTTTTAATCTGTCAACGTGATTCTAGTTGTACCTTGAACACTTTCTTTGACATACATACATATACACATCTACATATACATACACATATACATATACATCTGTGTGTGTGTGTAACCGAACCCTACAACCATAATTGTATTTCTTCACTCTCAAAAAATAAATGTACTTCTTCATGGATCCGTTGATGTGAAAGATATATCACATTTTTAAGAGCAGTTTGTGTCTTGCTTTAGGCCTACAAGCATAGAGGTCCTTCCTTTAGGACTGTTGAGGGTATATTCCAAACAGAAAAGTAGAATGATTATGCCATCAATTTAAACAAAGATGCACCTGAAAGTATCTTATGCAGTTCCATTACCGATCTTTGTGTTATGGTCTATAGTTTTTACATATGCCTCTTCCCAAAGCTTCTCTCGGAAAATTTTGTTCTGTTATAAATTTTTTTTTGACTGATTATGTTTGAACAGTTTCAGTTTTTTTGAACTGAAACATTTTCAACATTCTTATACTTGCACTATCTCCCAACTTTTTATCTACGCATAATAATGTTTGGTCTATTATGTTGTTTTGAGCACTATATATTTTGATTTTCTCACTAATTATATATGTTGCATCTTTAACAGGGGAAGAATCCTGGAAGGACTTGATAGGAAACCCTAAGAAGTGGTGGGACAACAGAGTGGATAAGGTAAAAGTTAAGATTGCATCCTTCATCCACTTGGTTTGTTTACTTTCGACATTTTTGTGTCCTTGTGTATAGAAAAATGTGAAAGCTCCCGATTTCAAGCATAAAGAAACTGGTGAAGCTCTGTGGCTCAATAGCTCACCACCCTGGGTACAGTCGAAGTTGCCGCCTCCTAAAAGTGGACAACAGAAAGCCAGTATTGGTGGAGATACATTGCTTTCATAGCAATTGAAGGTATAAGCACATGGGTGGTCTGAAATTTGATGATGCACCACTCTGTTTATTGTATTTTCCTTTCATACAACTTTTTGGTTATTTCAGGAGAAAGTTTCAAATTACAATGTCAAGTGTCAACCTGATTGATGCTTTGCAATAACCATGTCGCTGTGATATCAAGATTGTGAAGGGAGAACACGTAACCGGTAATTTGTAGCTTGGGAGGACCGTAGAACTATTTCTCAAGCTTCATACAACTATATCTGCCTGAATGGTTTTTTTTTTTTTTTCACATCATTAGCTTTATTTCTTGTTTTCATGAAATGAGCTTTTTAGGGGGTCGTTTGGTTCACAATCTTTTATTTTATTTTTTAAGAAAGTATTCTCTATGTACATGGCAATCGGCCTTGCTGTTATTCCATATCCGTAGGTAAAAATCGAACTTTTTACTGGAGCTTTATCTTAAATCAGACTAGGAAATATAAAAATTGCTCAAGTACTGTGGACAAGATTTTTCAGATTTTTCGCTGTCAAAAAATAATTCAGATTTTGAAAAGAATATTTTCGTTGTTCAATTGTGACTGTTGGCTCAAATAAAACATATTTTTCTGCAATTTAAGAATATTTTAATTGTGTGGTAAAGACTGTAAATAGTAGAAAAGAATGTAAATGTAGCAGTGAGAAAAGAAAACAAATTCAACTTTTGTAGTAATTCGACCTGTCAAACACCTGCTCCTCAACATTCTTCGGCTTGTACTAATTAGTCTCATTTCTTCAATGTGAAAGAAAAACTTCAATACAAACACCACTACTTAAAAAATGCATGGGAATTTTACTTGCTTCAAATAAAGGATTATAATTACTCTTAAATAAATGTTTATAGGTGAACACAAATGATTATATGCACTATGCTAGAGTTGGTGAGGTAGATAAATAAATGAAAGCTTTCTCTCTCTACCTTGAATTAATGAGAATTAAGAATTTAATGGTCTAATTTGAGTATGATTAGGCCACGTCTAGTTGAGCATATAATCACTATATGCAGAGGATTAAGAGTTTAATGCAAGACTTGAGTTTATTAAGTTTTGGGTGATGCATCCTTAACTGAGTGAAGAACTTTCGGAATTTAGTTGTTTCCTCTACCTCCAAGCCCCGAAATATGTCTCTTTTCATAAAAGTCTACTAAACCGTTGCAACTTTATTTTAAACTTGTTTTCCTTCAAATTATTCATCAAAATCTTTCATTAGCAACTATTAGTTTTCAAATTGTGTATATATCTAGTCTGTCACTAAGTTCTTACTAAAAGAATCACTTGCCTAGTCATATGCATTAATTGCACCCATGGCCTCCGAACAGTAAGGATTCAAACCTTCCTTGCCCTTAAATCGAAATCTCTAACTATGTAAGGGCACCAAGTTGTATGCATACACAATTCATGTCGAGTTAGATTCAATACCAACATATCTCTTCTTATGCCCTAAAAAGAATATGCCACTCGAAATTTTAACTCACCAAATTAACTTATCTAATTCTTACCCTAAAACTAGCTAAGATTACATACCA
Source organism: Flueggea neowawraea (assembly GCA_948243855.1). NCBI lineage: Eukaryota > Viridiplantae > Streptophyta > Magnoliopsida > Malpighiales > Phyllanthaceae > Flueggea > Flueggea neowawraea. The sequence continues at coordinate 15,180 of CAODLS011978435.1, forward strand.
TATTTCAATTCTTAATTTGCCAAATTAACTTATCTAATTCTTGCTATAAAACTAGCCAAGATTCCTTATCATATTTCAGTTTTTGCCTCAATTAGTTCTAAAACTCCTGCTCCATAAAATCTCAAGTAAATTAAATTAATATATCACACCTTAAATGGAAATAGGAATCTAGATTTTGAACATAAAAAAAAAAACTAATTATAGAAGAATCTAATTAGGAAATTTTTAATAGAGCAGACACTCTCTATAAGAAAGTGTCTAAATTCATTAGATATCTAATTTGCACTAGACATCTGATAAAATGAAGTTTACTGTCGTAGTAGATCCCACCTATTGAAGTTAGCTCCTCTTTTCTTTTCTTTTCTTTTTAATCTCTCTCCCTTCCTCCCTCCTACTCCTATATATCTCTCTCTTTTTATACTATACTATATACATCTTATTGTATATCTCTATATATGTCATCTCTCTCTCTCCCCCATATATATATATATATATACACCATACCTTATATCTTCTTTTTAATTAAATACCTTTTTTTTTATCTCTTTATTAAATTAAATACCTAATTAAATACCATATTTTATTACCACAAAAAAAAAATAAAAACACATAAATAAAAATTTTCAAAATATAAAATAAATAACTTTTTAAATTAAAAATAATTTAAAAGTTGATTTTTTTTTAAATATTAACTAGTTTGAAATTTTTATGAGAATAAATATATTTATTGTGAAATGTATATTGTAATAGATCAAAATGGGTAATTTTCATTGACTAGATACGAGTGATGATATTCGATATTAGTTTATGTTCTTTCAAGATTTACAGCACCATTCTTTTATTTTAATATTAATGAAAATCATCTATTGTATTTTTTTCTTTCTATATTAATTATTAAATGGTATATTTATTCACAATTCATGCATTTCAAAATAAAATTTTATTTTTCTTTTTAATTGTTGATACGGTTTTTTATGCATACAGGTCACTAGATCAAAACGTATTCTACATATAATCGCTTTAAAAAGTAATGCAAATTTGACTAAAAGAAAAAAACTTTTCATAAATTAGACACTTCAGATCAACAAGTAAAACGGTAAATCTCCACAAAAATATGGATTGATTGCACCTACAAATTGGGAAACAAAACCATCATTAATTGGAATTTTTCTTATTTAGATTTCTACCAATCAAAAATAGAATATAATCTCTGTAACACCCTCGAAATTTATCATGTATAAATTCATGCGGAACATGCATTTTACATAACATGGTTGCATATTATATAGGTGGTGATTTTTTTTATTTATTGGGGACTTGATAGATAACAATAATGAAATTTGTGGGTCAAAAGTAAATTATTTTAAATGTTAGGGAGTTAAAACAAAAAGACAAAGAGTGTCATTAAGATATAAGATTACAATGATGTGTCACTCAATGATTGAGTCTTAAGAGATAGATATCTTCTTATTATTATTAAAAAAATGAAACAAGGAAGAGAGGGAATAAGTAGAGTTTGTAGGAAATGGAGAAACCATTATCTAGAAAGGGAGAGAGAACTCAAGAGTCTTCTTCTTCCAAAAATTTCTGCAAATTTAAGAGAAATTTGAGGGATTCAAAAATTAACAATGAGTTAGGAACTTGTTTTGGGTAAGTACTCAACGCTAACACTTGATTTAATTGATTTTTAAAGTTAAGTTCATGTTACAAATTGGGGAAAGATAGAGTCTCATGCATAAAATGAAATTAAAGATATAATAAGCATGATAATACACTGGCTTCATCATGTGCATCTGCATTAGAAGTGATTTCATGTGTTTGAAACAAGTATAGCAGGGTTGTTTATGTTCTAGGTAAATCAGTCTCCTTGTTTTGCGATATCTCGAGTTCAACAGCTCTATTTGATTGATTTTTGTTTTTATAGAAACTATAGAATGTCCTTTAAAACTATCTAGTTTTGCCCCAAAACTAGATCTGTCGTTTAGGCTGTGTATTACAATAAAATTTTGTACTACTCTGTTTGTGACGAGGGTTTACCCAACTGCACTAAAAATTTAATAATTTGAGTTGTCGAGATCCAAATCGTGATTAATAATTTTGTACTACTCTCATTGGAATTGAAACTAGATATGTTGGGTAATAAATGGTATAAAAATGTGGGTAAAATAATATGTTTATGATTTTTGGGAGAATTTCAAAATTGGTATAAAGAAGCTGTCCAGTTGAATTCTCGACATGTAATTAAAAATTTAAAAGAAGGGACGAGCATGTTCATTTACATATGTGAATTTAGTACATAAGTATCAAAATAAACCAATGTTTTGAATTATTAAAAGTTGGAAACCAAAGTGGATAAGCCGAAGCTAATATGAGAAAATCCACATACTAGGAACTTGAGTAAGTTTATAATTATTATTACCCATATAGTTATATTTAATATTTCATTGCTAATCTAATTGATAAAATAAAAAAATGTGATTAATTGTGGTTGAGTTTATCTGTTGGGATTGGATTGATTGACTGGAATATCGTGATTACACGAATATGATTTGGATGTGTGGGTTGGACATGTAATGAAATAACTTATGCATATAATGATCATGTTGTTAACTATGTTATGGTATATTGTTGAGTTGCTCTATGATAAAATGGTGAATAATTGTATGACCTCATCTTAATATCTGCTTACGAATTGGTTATCAATGGGCATGTGGAAAGATGGAATGAAATATGTGAATCGAATCCCCTCTAAATGGGTCAGACATAGCTGTTTGATCAGTCATTAACTCTGTCTGATTATTATAAATCCGAAATGGCAATACAAGAGGGAGGTAAAATGGATTTTTAACTCTGTCTGTTTAACCTTTTTTAAGAATAATTTTGCAATTAAAAATATTCAATATATGCAAGAACAATGCAAATTCCAATAATCAAATTTAGATAAATAATAAATACAAAGAGGTAAGAGATAGAGAAATCAAAATTAATATTTATAGTGGATAGGTCTTCTTAGCCTACATCTACTCATCAAGCTTCTTTTTGAGAGTTTGAATCTACTAAATTTTTCTTCTTCAATGGGTGAAGGTAACCATTACAATCTCTTACTTCAATGGGTCCAAGATTAAATCTATTCACCCTACAACCCTTGTTTCCAAGACAAATAAGAAAACTTTTTCACTCACAAATACAATGATATTTTAATAAAGAAGAAAAAAAAAGAACTAAACACTCTGAAGTAAAAATAATTTTGCAAGTCTACGTCATTCTTGAGAGGTGTGTCAATGATTCGCAAATAAGAGCAAAAGAGAGCTTGTAAATGTTGAAATATAATTGCAAGTGGTTATTCTTATGTTCTCAAAAGTCTTTTGGGGCTATTTATAGATCTCCAAGCCTTTGTAGTTGTTGGAGAGTTAAATGTAGTCGTTGTGAGATATAGTAGCCCTACATTTAATATTCTGACACATATGTTTACTCAAGTGAGGAATTGTGTTACTCAAGTTATTTGTTCTCATTTGCCTTGAGCTTAGTTCTAGAAATGTGTTCACTCAAGTAAGTTGTTTTGGTTACTCGAGTGAGCAAAAAATCTAACTATTAGGGACCATCATACTTCAAACATTTAAACCTCGTATATGTCAGTCCTAGGTATAATCTGTTGTCTTCATGTGCTTTACTCACGTAAGAGTAATCCATTACTCGAGTGATGGGTTCAGCTTCAAGTCCTCTAGATTGTCAAGTTACGCGAGTAATCATTGTATATACTCGAGTGAAGACTCATTCAGTGAGTCTTCTGAATAGTTGAGTTACTTGAGTAATCATTGTGTTTTCTCAAGTGAGGATTCATTCAGTCTGGCCTCTGGATCAATTGGTTGCTTGAGTAAATGGTCTTGTGACTCGAGTGAGTATGCTGAATCTGTAATGTTGAGTCGATAATCACACTAGAAGGGGGGTTGAATAGTGTGATATTAGAAGCTTTGAATTTTCTTCGAGAATGATTGCGGCAAATGAAAGAACACCAAGAACTTATAGTGGTTCGGCCAACTCGATGCCTACATCCACTACCTAAGTATCACCACTTAGGATTTTCACTATCAATCTTCTCAAAGATTACACCTTCACTTTCTAGCTAAGTGAGAACTCTTACAAGTTTCTTGATTCCGGTTCCAGAACAAAAACCAACCTAAGGATCTACCCTTGATCCCTCTCACAATCACTCTTTTCAAAGGTGTTTACAAACACTCACCAACAGATTAAAAGCTAGTGATACAAGTAAATGAAGAATAAATTTGAAGAGCAAATATACTTGTATCAACAAAAGAGAGATTCAATGCTTTGATGCTTGGTAGTTGTTAGAAATCAATGCTTAGATGTTTTGTTATTTGTTTCTGGTCTCCCAAGCATATATTTATACTCTTCTCTTGATTTCAGACCGTTGTGGGATGTAATGTAGCCGTTGTGGTGTTAAATGAGGCGCATTTAATGCACTGGCAGAGTCTTCTCACGTACGTTACATTAATCTTATGTACGTTACCTAACTTGATATTCAGCACACGTACGTGATAAGTACATACACGTACATTGATCATAGCTAATCCCCAGTTCACGTACGTTAATAATTTCTAACGTACATGACTTCTATGTTTGAACCATCCAGTAGCTTTTGTTTTCAGTCCAGAGCATCTCATGTACTTGGAATATCATCTCACGTACTTTGGTTCAATGTGATGTACGTGAATTTGTAAGTTTGCATACGTGAACGATCAATGCTTGACCGTTGCTTCATCTGTTTGTCTCGATCCACGTGAAATTCAAACAAACATCCTCTGAACTGCAATCTTCGTCTTGTCTTGTATGTCTGACATACGTGACTTCTATCAACACACGTACGTGTGGCTTCATGCCTTCAGTTGATTCAAGACTTCAATTTTCCCGCTTTAATTCTAATCATACTTTACGTACTTTGGATACCTTTCACGTACGTGTTATTGTCTAACGTATGTGAACCTTTTCTAACGTACGTGTGATCACTTCTTTTAACTTCCAGTAGCTTTTGTTTTAGCTCATGGTCGAACTCAAGTACTTGAGGCTTCACTGACGTACGTGACATTAACACACGTACGTGACTTTGGTTTGACGTACGTGAATCTTGCTTCAGATCAAATTCTGCAGTTTGTTCATCGTCAAAACTTTAGAGAAATCTCAATGTTGACCACCCTTGGTCCAACAATCTCTCCATTTTTTATGATGACAAAACACTTAACTCCCCCCCTGAATAAATGCACAAGAATTTGAACATCGAATTAAGGTTTTTAGCCTTGTTCATTTGGTTAGCTCATCAACATTAATAAATATGCTAACATTTGATTTTACTAACTCCTCCTAAGATTTTTCATTATTTTCAATTATCAATTTTAACCAAATTGTTCAATTTGTTTTTAAACATAACATTTGTCTCCCCCTAACATTTGATTTTACTAACTCCCAAATTGTTCAATTTGTTTTTAAGCTCAAGTATAACATAGCATTTGTCTCCCCCTTTTTGTCATCGATCAAAAAATACGAAATATAGATATATAAACCATCCATATATAACAAAATGTGAGAAATACAATAATCCATAAGGTACAAATAGGAATGCAAAATATATGACATGTCTATCCAGGTCTCGATAATGATCATGTGTGAAGCAAACATCTAAGGATCAAGACCGAAATCCTCAATGGAAAAAGTCACATCCTGCTCGGGACCTCGACTCGTAGAAGGAATGTCATTTGAAGGAAGACGCTCTAAGTCAATCCCGGTGGTAGGAGGTGTAGAAGGAACGGTAGAATGGGAAGGACGAGTGTAGCTCTCTAGGAGTGATCGAATGACTCGCAACTTATCTCGCATAGACTCCAACGTAGGCTCGATAGCACAAACTTCACTCCTCAAGGAAGTAATATCAGCCCTCATCTCCCTCATCTCTCCGCGAATCTCAATAATCGAGGACGAATCCAGCTCACGAGCCACCTCAGGAGCACCTCTCTCTCGACGTCTACCTTTAGGCCTAGGATGACTAGGATCCTCTGTAATGGTAGCACCTATACCTTCTCTCCGAAAGACTTGTTGCTCACGAGTGGGGAAC
>CAODLS011978668.1:0-19658 GCA_948243855.1 Flueggea neowawraea
TGAAGTGCTTTGCCTCTATTTATACCTTCCCAACTTGTACTAGTCGTTGTGGGCATTAATTTAACAGTTGTGAGATAGAGCAGCCCTGCATTTAATGCTCTGACATAATGTCTTACTCGAGTAAGTTGTTCTCTAACTCGAGTTATCCGTCAAGTTCATCACGACGGTGACTTGATAACTCAGGTTATCCATTTCATTAACTCGAGTTATCCATGATTATGACCATTGGGACCACTGATTTTTGACATTTGAACTCTGATTTTGTCAGTCCTAGGTATAATCGTTATGTCTTCACTGATAACTCGAGTTAGTCTACATGTAACTCCAGTTATCCTAACTCGAGTTATCCTTCATCTTTATGTTTCTTGTTGCATTGAGTTACTCGAGTTATGAACTATGATACTCGAATTGAATTTGTGCCTCTGATACGCTGAGTGAGTAACTCGAGTTATTGATAAATTTAAATCGAGTTATTTGCTAGCTGGACAACTCGCGTTTTGCATGAAGTTACTCGGGTAGAGGAGTTTGATCGTTCCTGATGATTGACTTTTCTTCGGGACATTTGATTCGTCTGGACAACACATTTAACTCGAGTTATTTCAACGGTTTACTCGAGTTATGTGATCATCATTCAACTCGAGTTATTTTTCTAGATAACTCGAGTTAAGTATTCTTCACAATCGACTCTGCCATTCTAGTTTGTTTCTAGTCTCTGAATTGCTTTGATAACTCGAGTTAGTTGTCTTGTTACTCGAGTAAAGTCTTTACAGCCACGTTTAGAATGTTAAATATCAAACTTAATTTTGTTCATCATCAAAACCAAAAGGGATCCAAATGTTAACCACCCTTGGTTCAACACAAAGTTATTCATTGGTGTCAAGTATCAATTAATAAGTTATATTGATGGATTTATAGTTTATTAGTATTAAAGTTAACTCAATGTTAAGAGTTCGCATGAATCTGCAATGAGAACAAATAAAATGAGTCATAAAAAAATATCAATTAGTTATCTGAGGGCAAACAAATTTGGGAAAAGCAGCACCCGTGAAAAAAGAAAGATTGCTTTTAGTATGGGGAAAAGCATATGTAGTCCATATGACCATTCCATTTATGCAAAATTTGGTCCATTATTATTATTATTTTGCCGAAGAAAGGGGAGTCGATGCAAAATTTGGTCCATCCAGACTCCCACTAACTTACTGTCTATGCTTCTCTCTGCTTTGCTTTTTAGCTTCTACCGCCTCTAAAATCTATACCATCACTACCTTTTTCTTTAACTGAATAATACCAATTTTGGTACCCTGTGAAGTCCCTTCAATATTGTTTGAGTGATTAATTAATAATGATCCTGTTTTATGATTTCAGGGGCTCGTATAATTAGATAATTATTCTGTTTATCTCATATAAAATTTGGATGAAGCAACACCACTGAAATGAGATAGCCACTTTGCAACTTGCCTGGATATCTTCCTTTTTTTGTTCCTTCTATATCTGGCCATTGAAATCCTTATTGATTCTTTGACAACTGCCATGTCATTGTCTGCTCTGGTGGTAAACTACTCTTTTGGTTCTGCTAGATTAATTAAAAATAAGAATACCAATATTCAATAACAGTCATACACTCATTATTGATAAGGCTTGTCTAGGAGGCAAATTATCTTTTATGTCAAGTTCTTTAAACTAACTAAAAAATACTTCAATAAATATCCTTATAAACAATTTGTTATATTAAAGTCATCTACAACATTAAGAGTTTTAACTTCGATTCTTGATGAGAGCTCATTAATAACGTGTTAATCTAGAAGTAATAAAGTATATAAAAAAATATATTGATGTCGTTGCTTAGATGCTTTTCCAGGTAGCGTTCCAACAGAGAGCCCCATTAAGTTGACGTTAATGCAGATTGTTACTCTAACTGTCCATTTCCAACTTGCAGCCTATTTGAGTACAAAATTCTAATACGGCTGGCTTGGCTTCCGGTCCCATATCATCACAACCAAATCAATATATACTTCTCATGTATTTTTCCATGCAAGATTGGACTGATTTGATGTCATTTTCTCACATCATTTTTTTAACTCACAAACCTAACTTACTCTTGATCCTTAAATAAGTTAAATTTAAATTGTTTCATCAACAACAATTCAACTGTAAATGGATGAAAAGTTGAAATTAAATTCATGAGGTGTACGCGGTTTTTGACTTGTTTTTGGGATGAAGTGCAGGTGGTATCTGATGAAGCAAGGGCAATGTACAATGGAGGAATGGCAGGTTTGACATATTGGAGTCCAAATGTGAACATATTTCGAGATCCCAGGTGGGGAAGAGGGCAAGAGACTACCGGTGAAGATCCTGTTTTGGCCGGCAAATATGCTACTAGCTATGTTAGGGGTCTCCAAGGCCTTACTGCTGGCAACAGACTCAAAGTTGCTGCTTGTTGCAAACATTACACTGCTTATGATCTCGATAATTGGAATGGTGTCGACCGCTACCACTTCAATGCCAGGGTAAGTGAGATGTTACAACAATTTTTAACAGGGGATACGTCAATGTAAGTTTTATTTTTTTGCATTTATGTTACGTATTCTTTTATGACATTAAACAACATGCCACAATTTCGATACATAAATACGAATTGTTAATCCTAATTTTGATAGAAAAAACACACTATAAGTGATACCTAAATTAAATTACTTGCAGGAAACAGAGATGGTGGCAATTTGTTTCAAGACAAGTTAAGGTGCAACAAATAATTCTTTTGGAAGTCATTTTCACACTTCACATGCAGTTTAGATATAAGAGGGTTATCTATTTATTTATTTATTTGTTTTAATAATTGGGCACGAAATAGCATGCCCGTAAGTTTGGTAAATTATCTCTGCCATGCCTTTTTATGGAATTTTAGTTGAGATCCGTTGTCACGACATGATCTGGATTGATTCTATACGGGATCTTTGATTTTATCATAACAGAGCCTCACATAATTCAAAAGTTTTTTTTTCCGATAAAAGGGGAGCCGGGAGCTACCAATGGTGGTTGCATCCCTGCTGGGCGTGACCATGCAGACACTTACTCCCCTCTGCGGAATGTCCGATTACTTGTAGGTAACCAAGAGGCACGTCACCACGACACCCGCTAGGAGCAGACATAATGATATACCGCGGGGATATACGGAAACTCATCATGCTAACCAGGGAAGATGCTCGGTCTCGAACCCGTGTCGCGCAGAGCTCGGGACATTGCTCCTACCGCTGAACCACCTCCCAGGAGGTCACATAATTCAAAAGTTTAACAACAATTGTGACCTTTTCTTTAATGTTAACAATAGTATTCTCTTTGATCTAATAATACTAGACGCCGGCTCCAAAAAAATAAAAGTAGATGTTGATGCAGTAGTAAATTTCCAATTTGAGGCCCAGACGTATAGGTCCTTTTCATGACCCAATTCTTGCATTGGGAGTAGGTAAGCAAGCAAGATTTGGAGGACACATATGACGTGCCATTCAAGGCCTGTGTGGTGGAAGGGAAGGTTGCCAGTGTTACGTGTTCATACAATCAAGTTAACGGAAAGCCCACTTGTGCTGACCCTGATCTCCTCCGAAACACCATCCGTGGTCTAAGGGGCCTTAATGGGTGAGTCGCTTTAACCCTCCCAGCCAAACCCACTGGTTCATTCTTTCTAACCAAACTTCTTGATGGACCCATGCAGATACATTGTGTCAGACTGTGACTCAGTGGGAGTCATATACGACAACCAGCACTAAACATCCACACCCGAAGCAGCGGCTGCAGCCACAATTAAGGCTGGTCTGGACTTGGACTGTGGACCATTCTTGGCGATCCACAAAGAGAATGCAATAAGAGGAGGGTTGTTAACGATTCAAGACGTAGACTGGGCTTTAGCTAACATACTTACGGTCCAGATGAGACTGGGAATGTTCGATGGAGAGCCATCGTCACAGCCTTATGGTAACTTGGGTCCGAGAGATGTTTGCACTCCGGCTCACAAACAGCTCGCCCTCGAGGCCGCTCGTCAGGGGATAGTTCTGCTTGAAAATCGTGGCCGGGCCTAGCCACTGTCCACCAGCCGTCATCGTACTGTGGTCGTCATTGGCCCCAATTCTGATGTTACTGTCACCATGATAGGAAATTATGCTGGCACGTATTCTCGACCCAATTCTAATACCAATCAACCATAAATTTATTAGTAGTTTCAGCTCGATAGTTCAGTTCAAAAAAAAAAAAGCTTGATAGTTTGATTTTGAATATTTACAGGTGTAGCATGTGGTTACACAACTCCACTACAAGGGATCAGCGGACACGCGAGGACTGTACACCAAGCAGGGTGCAGAGATGTGGCTTGTCGCTCGAACCAACTATTTGGAGCAGCAGAGGTTGCGGCTCGACAGGCAGATGTAACTGTCCTTGTAATGGGACTAGACCAGTCCATTGAAGCTGAATTCAGGGACAGGGCTGGTCTCTTATTGCCTGGTCATCAACAAGAACTTGTGTCAAGAGTGGCTAGAGCCTCCAGAGGTCCTACTATATTGGTGTTGATGAGTGGTGGCCCTATTGACGTCTCCTTTGCTAAGAATGACCCTCGTCTTGGTGCTATTGTTTGGGCTGGATATCCTGGCCAAGCTGGTGGTGCTGCAATTGCTGACATTTTGTTTGGAGTAGCTAGTCCAGGTACGTAATATTTTAGTCCTACACACTTTAAATCCGAATTAGTTAGGTATCAAAGATATTTGGATACATATGATTAAAAAACGAAAGTTTGAATACTAATTGTCAAGTTTTTAGCTTCAGATTAATTTGGGAAGAGATTAATTATGTGTAATTGTTTCGTCAGGAGGGAAGCTGCCGATGACATGGTACCCTCACGATTATGTTGCTAAGGTGCCAATGACAAACATGGCAATGAGACCGTCAGGGGCCTATCTTGGAAGAACCTACAGGTTTTACAAAAGACCTGTGGTGTTTCCATTTGGTCATGGATTGAGCTACACCAGTTTTGCACACTCCTTGTCTCAAGCCCCAAAACAAGTCTCACTATCCGTGACAAGTCTCAATGCCTTTAAAAACACTACCATGTCAACAAACGCAATCAGGGTTTCACGTACAAATTGTCAGACTCACTCTTCACTTGGTGTTCACGTAAATGTGGAAAACACCGGAAACATGGACGGAACTCACACGCTCTTAGTATTCTCTCAGCCACCGGTGGCCGGAAAATGGTTCGACGAACAGGCAACTGATCGGTTTTGAGAAGGTTCATTTGGTGGCAGGGTCTCAGAAATTATTCAGGATTGACATTGATGTGTATAAGCACCTCAGTGTCGTGGACCAATTTGGAATTCGAAGAATTCCAATTGGGGAACATCATCTTCACATTGGAGATCTCAAGCATTCTATTTCACTCCAAGCAAATCTGGAGGGTATTAAATCCTAGATTTTAATTTAGTTTCTGGCCATTATTTGACAATTGTAAAATACAGATAAAAGGCCTAAAAAATTAATCACATAAATTTCTCAGCAAGTTGTGAGTATTGATTGATGAGTCTTTATCTAGTTTGCTTTTACAAAAGAATTGTAAAATGGAAATTCGTCAACGGGAGAAAATAAAACTATGTATTATTCGAATTCTGCAACTTCATATGGTCATTGTAAGTTTGTGCCTCAAAATCACGAGGTGTTCTGTTCTTCATATGAAAATGAAATATAGTTTGAATTGTCTGGTCACTTTCAGATTTCTTTTAATTTAGTTCCGTTAAATTTGTACTTTTCTTCCAATTGTGTTATAATTTAGTTGCAGTGAACTCACACTTCATTTTGAGTTTCTTTCCCATGGTCTTCTTCTTAGCAAATTGAGCAAAGTCCTCATATTCTTATCTCAAGTTGACCCAATTCTGAGAAGGATTTTAATATTTCATTATTGTACACAAAAACTCGCAAGTTAATAGAGAAGTGAGAATATTAGGGCCTGACGGCCTCTTTAGTTGTGGAAAATTTTCACTTTTTTAAAAAAAATTAGAAAACATAATGAAAAAATAAAAAATTTGTTCATGCAACACTAAATTTTTTTATTATTTTCTATGTTATTTTAAAAAGTAAAAAAAAATAGAAAATATAAAACAAAAACAGAAAATTATTTTCTCAACTAAACATAATCTTAATATGCATTCATTCTAGAAAATTATCTTTGTTTTTTGAAAATTAGAAAATAGATATGAAAAGATAATTAATTGTTCAAAAATTTTGATTTTCAAAATAAGAAACAGAAAATCAAAATTTTTAATTGTTTTAACAAAAAAAAAATCCTTATTTTCTAATCTTTTATTATTTTTTGAAAGACTGGACTCATTTACATACTACTAACTCAACTAGCAATATACAAACAACACTCCTTTGACCTTTTCTGCCAATTTTGCTATGCTAAACTAATAGCGAAAAGGTGGGTATAAAATATTACTTTTTAATTTTGTACTTTAACAAAAAAAATATTCCATATGTATTTTCTATTTTTGAATGACAAAGAGAAAAAGGAAACTAGAAGAAAACACCCTTAAAATCCTTTGGGGTATATGCCACTTTCTTAAAATATTTCAGTGGACAAGTTGCTCAAATTATTATGTGTTGAAATCCCAGCGCTGAATAAGACGATGCACAAAATCAAGTTGGCAGCATTGGCGGTGAAGTTGAGATTCTTGAGAAACTGGGAGGTATGTGTGATCATCAGTGTGTAGTCCCTGTTGTTATGTGACATAAAATCTGATAATTTTCACATGCAACTTTTACCTCGTTGCAGTTGTAAGTGACAGCGACTCCACATGCATCCCAATTCACATATTAGCCTTTTGAGATTCATGTCTAATATTTATGTATGGGGTTCAAATTTTGATATACGAACTCTTCAAAAAAAAACTTTTTTTTATATATGAAAGTGAGCAAACACATAACAACAGACAGTATAATTATTAAGAATTAATAAGAGATCGAATACTTACCTTGATTTCAGCAAATCAGCAATGAACAGCGGATGAAAAAGATCTCTGTAAGCCTCAACAACAGAATTACAATCTCAACAGAGATAAAAATTACCGATTATACGTCGTCTAGATGCTTTCTTGAGACCAAATCGACTAAAGAGAAAAGCTTTGTTTTTTCTCCTGTTCTTTTAGTGTGAAGAACGTGAAAGACATAGAGAGGAGAGAGAATGCGTGAATGAGAGGGAGAGAAATACGTAAAAAAAATCTCTATAAAAAAAACTAATTTTTTACATGAATTTCTCTCTTAATTAGGCTCACTTGGTCCTATTAAGAAACTCACAACTAAATACAATTAAATAGTTGGGCTCGTCAATTATCCAAACAACTGACGAACCGGTTTCTTAACAATATAGGTTTGAAGGATTATGGAACTAAAAAAAAAGTAAAAAAGATTTCCAAATTTCTTATTTTCCTGATTAGAGATGTTACACTTGTTTGGGAGTGAAAATTGCTAATTTCTAATGTTGACTTGCATTACCCTAAATCAATGCGTTTCTAAATCTTAAATGAATAAGTTATGTTTATAAGCAAGACAGATGAAGATTGTGAAAAATAAAAAAGAAAGGCATGATCAAGATTTGATTTAATTTCAAACAAATGTTGAGGCAACGTTGGTTTCAATTGATTAATGAGTAAAGTCTTGGTGTATACTGTCACCATATACAACGACAATTAATATAACTTGAGCCCTAAATTATGTTGTGTAATACAGGAACGAAACTGAAAAAAGACTTACAGACGTGTCCAATTGGGAAGTGTCGGTGTCGGTAACGGAGAGTGGTGTAGGGTGTGGGTTTGGCATATATGTACCAAAAAATGTAGATATCACAATGAGTTCAGGCTGAAGTATAATTGGACAGAGTTAAATTGTGTAATCTGTTTTGTTAAATTGGCATTTAAGTAGTGAATTAGTTGTCCTTATTCCTACCCACCACTCCTCTCCAACCCATTATACTATAAGTTTCTTACCATTTTGTTTCCAATTGCATTTCCCATATAATCACATCTTTTGTTCAAAGATTTTCATATCTTTCTTTCTCTCTTTTCTCATTTTATCTTACCCAGCTACTCATATTCTTGTCTTACCCTCTTACTCAACCTCTTCACATCTTTCTTCTCTTTTTTGGTAATTTGCATAGGGCAATTGTTCACTCTCTTGCATCTCTTCCTTTTTCTCTTGTGCAAGGTAATGTAAAGATCCTCTCCTTCTTCTCGCTCTCTAATACCCACGTGCACACCTTCCTTTTTTTCTTTCTAACTCTCTTTTCGTCTCATTATTCCTTCTTATCTAAAGGCATTCTGCCCAGAACTTGGTGTTTCTTTTAATTTGTTTACATACTTGGTATAATTATACAGTTCTCCATCTCTGTTTGTTGTTTTCTTTTTATACATTTAGCTGAAATTGAATTCTGGGTCTAATGTCCCTATTGATATCTGTGTTTCTTGTTTACTTGTAGCTTGTGTTGTGCTGTTATGGCTTTCCTAATGTAATGTAGTGATTGTTTATGTTATCTTTGCACACCCAAGAAGACTAATGAAGGCAAATGACTGAACAGGGGGGATTGATCAGATGGCAGATTGCAACAGAAACGGAGACTTTTATGCATCCTCCCAAGATATGGAGGTACGAGTTTCACTCTGTTTTAGTGCCCTTTCCTTGTTTCTGGATTTCGAAATATGACTGGAGAAACCGCTCTAGTTGAATGAGGTGAAAAATGTGTTAAAGTTGGGATGACTAACAAGTGAGAGCTACCATCTCTTTCCATAGGCCATTCCCAAAATCTACTTATATCTCCACCTTCTTTAATTATTCGGCCATACATTTACTATCTTCATATCCGTCTTTATATTTGATTTATCCATTTTTTTACAAACATCAATCCCTATTTAGATTGTTTATGATACCAAATTTTTTCCCTAAAGTTTCTCCTTGTGGTATTTCTTTCACGTTGACTCTTGCTAAGAATTGAATTTTTCACTCTGCGAGGCTAAATATCAATGAGACGGAAACAAGGGAAATAGATTGATTAATTTTGCGATTACGTTTTATCTTCTTCCAGAGTTAGAATTAGGGGGAAATTGTAGCATGTGATCAAAATCATGGACAATGTATGTGGTCCCTATATCCAACGGCTATAAGGGAGATATGAGATGGTATCCATAATATATGGTGTACAAATTGAGTACAAAATGGTGACATCAGAAATATTCTTGTCGGCAATGTACAATTGTACGTACATGCAAAGAGTAGCATAAAACTATCTCAACACACTGCACAATTGGCTGTTGGTTGGGCTGTCAACCTTCACATCACGTCTACTCTCCTCCTCCACAAAATAAGTGTATTTACATTACACGTGTATTAAATATATTAGTTAATAAAAGTAGAGAAATTAGTACCTTGTTTTATTTGAAAATTCTAAAATATGTTTGAAAAAATACATATAGTAAAACAAAAAGCACTAAGATTGGCCTTATCTTTTAGTTCTGATTTGTGACTTGTTAGTAATGATTGTCATATGCTTTTAGCAACTTTATCTAATGCTAAGAGTTGTTTTTGTAAAGAGAATTGAGAATATGTATGTTACTCCTTAGTTGAAGTAATTGGTTCTATATGTTTGTGGTTTGTAATTGCTTTAGTAGCTGATAATAATTTAAGATAAAGATGTTACACATTCGAGAAAAAAAAAGATATACAATAATAAGATTTTGGTCAAGTGTTTGAATGAAGTACTTAAGACGTGGTGATGATATAACAGGCGGGGAAGAAATATAGGGGACTTGCACCTAAAAAGAAGCCATTGATATCAAAGGTAGGCTGGTACACAAAACTGGGTTGGTATCACATTTAAAATGAGACAGACAAGTAAAACATTTGTTTACCATTGATGGTGTAGGACCATGAACGCGCTTTCTTCGATTCAGCAGACTGGGCATTGTGCAAGGTTTTTGTCTCACTTCATCAACCAACCAATATCTATGGTCCCATCATTCTTTTCAATCTAACCAAGCATTCATTTTCATGTGCTTTTCATTAAATTCAAACTATATATGCTTTACCAACTATGAACTGCCAAATGCTTAACTATTGTGTCCCCAACCGAGCTAATCTTTCCTTGGTATCTTTGGTTTTATGTGTAAAATCAAAATTTCTATCTTTTTCAGCATTATCTTTTAGAATTTACTGCATTCAAATACAATAGTGAGTGAATCATCTAAGCCTGAAGGGTTTTCGTTTCGGATTGTGGAACAGCAAGGGGCAGGGATGAACCAAAAATCAACAGTAGCAATTGAAACTCTGCGACCAAAATTACAGGTATGTGTTGGGAAATTCTCTTTTTCCTTTTGAACAAATCAAAAGGAAAATGAAGAAACTGAGAATTAATTTGACTATAAATGCAGAGAACTCCTCACCAGCAACTCCCTCCCAGAAGACCGACGTGCACATCAGGAAGCCATGTGAGTAATCTTCGATGTCAAAAAATTTGGTTATGAACTTCAAGAATTTACGACTGGTTGATCTTGATGTGGTGTTGCTGTTATTGTTGCAGGCAGAGAGCTGATTACTGCACCATTAAGATGTGGTAGCAGCGCAATTAAAACCAATATTAAAGTGTTTAGACAATTAATCGTGTTTATTGCAAGTTTAACTTATTACATATATATCCTTAAATAAAGGACTTCATCTGTACTGGAGAAAAATTTGAGTGCATTTCCTCTACAATTAGTTCAACAATTAATCCCCAATGCTGTACCTTTATTTTGTTTTTTGAAAAGAACGACCAAACCCACCTGACTACTCACCCAGCTAGTTTGGCCAAGTGGCCCTTCTTATTTCGACTTAATTAAGCTGACCCCGGAATGAGTAGCGAGATAGTACCATACTTTATTTCGTTTAGGAAACGGCTTCTAAAGGAATCGAGTGGTGTAATATTGTTCTCTTATATTTCAACTCCACAGCCACAGGAATCCGTTACCCACCCTGAACACCAAGAAATCCTGATCCCTGCATGTTGAGAATTCCAACCAAAATTGGACTGAGATTATATAATAACGCTTTTTTCCACATACAGACATCTGAAATTCAACACTTCACTTCACTAACCGACTGAATTCAACAGAAAAAAACAACAAAGGAAGATCACAAAGAAAATTAAAACCACAAATTGGAAAAATATGAATACATACTTGCCTCAATCAAAACCTAACCATCTCCACTAATTAAGGTACCATTTTCATGTGTCTTAGCCTACCCACCCACATGGGAATGGTCTTGGCAGTATTTGCATACCCAAAAAACCCCAATTCCCGACTCTTGTTCATGCTACTCACATGTTGAAACCCGAAGTGTAACGCATAATTTAGTGCTGCAGGACAAGTTATCTCCTCCAATTTGGTCTTGCTCAATCCATTCTTTTCCACAATCTCATCCCAAACTTTGGCCTTTTCTTTCATCAAACCCACAACGTCCAACTCATCACTCTCATCAAACTCCACGTATTCCACACCAAAATTTTCACTCACCACTTTCCACAAACTCTTCCACGTGAAAACGTCACCGTTTGTGCAGTTAAACGCCTGGTTCCTGGCCCTCGGAGTCACTGCTGCCCATATTTGTTGATCAGCAATCACACCTGTATCCGACATGTCGCAAAAATGCTAACACGTGTACCGGATACCTAAACGGTATCACTTCGTGCCGGCAAATCGTCGCGTACACCGCCAAAGTGAGGAGCGTGTTGTACACACTCCTCGCCTACGCGCCTAAATTAATAGAAGTAAGATGCACCGAATAAGAAATTGATGGCGCGTGAGACGCCACCAGATCCTCCAGCGCGTAGTAGAAGTTCGGTATGGAAGCCGGGTCATTTCCTCAGAGAATGGCGGGTCATGAGGAACGAGTTGAGAAGAATGGACCGGGTCATTGATTGGGCCCATGTAGTATTGGGTGCCAGTCTGGAGGGTGACGTGGCAGAGCCGTGAAGCTGGGCTTGACTTTAGGATGCGAAGAACGTTCTCTAACATGGTTGCGTTAACCGAGGTTCTTTCTTCTTCGTTTTCTCGTACCTGAAGAGCTACCCAGAAAACATGCGTGACTTGATGAGATATGGGGGAGAGTTTTTTGTTTGTATCTTCCAAGTCGGTGGCGTCGAAAGTGATGCAAAGATCGGTGATGGATGGAGGGAACCAGCTCGGCTTGGGGCGCCGCGCCGTAAACTCTCCAGGGACCGCCCAAGGCTGCGGGCTGTTTTAAAGCCTCGGCTAAGCCGATGCCAGCCATGCCTGTAACCCCAACTATAAGTGCTACGTGTTGGTCTGCAACTTACGGATCCATGGCGAAATTTGGTGAGCAATACTTGTGTTTTTTGGTGAGAAATACAGTTGAATGAATTAGGCAGAACCAATGGAAATGCAATAGTTTTCTATAAATGTTAAATCTGTTTAATTATAGTGTTCACGTGGAGACAAAGTGGTAAAATGTGCCTTTTTTGTTAGGTTGTATAAACAATGATTATATAAAAAAAGATATATTTTTATATATACTCAGTTAAAAAAATTCTATAAAGATTAATCAATTATATATACTTATTTAAATATTAAAAAGAAACAATAATTGTATATTGCTTGTAATAATATTAATCTTGAAAGTAGTACTTTTATTAAGAACTTTATGTATTATTCTTTGTCATTGTTGTTATTGAAATAGGTTAAATAACAATAGTTTTATCCGACATGGCATTAAATAGGTTTTCAAAGGCTTTACAGCACAACTTAACGGTCCACATAGGCATTATTTAACGGATTGAATGGGTCCGTCTGCCAATAATAGGACATGTCACAATGGAAGGGCAAACTCATTCTGTTTAAATAATGTTAAACCAAAGTCGGTCCTTGGCTGAAAACTTAGGGACAAATTTGCACCTTATCCCATTATTCTTTGCATGTGACCTTTAGTTTGGCCATCCCATGCTCAACATTCAAGTTCCGCTACTGTTGACAGAGTAAGATTTTGTCACTTCTTGCCTCTTTATTCTTTTCCTGGGATTCTTGAAGTTCAATTAGAAATTCAAATTTGGAGTTCGTTTTTCAGACTTAGCTACGATTTGTTGGTAGGGTTTCATTGCTTTTTTGAGTCGGCTGGTGATCTGTTGTGGGATTAAATATGTTTGGCGGGAGCTGATCAATGATTTTAGCTTTCTTTTCTTTAAAGGTTTGTTTAGATTGCAGAATTATAATTAAAATTGAATTAGAATTTTAATATTTGGATAACATACATAATTGAAATTAAATCAGAATTAGAATATGATCAAAATTAAAATTAATTATTTAATATAGATTAACTATTTAGTTATTTAATATGAATTGAGAGAGAGAGAGAGAGCGGGAGGGAGAGAGGGAGATAGAGTAGGAGGGAGAAAGAGTGGGGGAGAGATGGAGAGAGAGGGGATTGGAATTGACAATTCTTAGGGGGACTAAAAATTAGAGCATGACTAATTATAATTCTAAGAAATTAGGCATGTAATTAGAATTACAAATTCTGTTATGCTCTGTTTGGAACAAATGAATCCAGAATTTAGAATTCATTGGAAAATGAATTCCACATAGAATTCATTTGCAAAGGAATTATCTTGTTTCGTATGCTTTCCCTTAAAACGTAGAATTCAATTGAATTTCTCATAATTATGTTTGAAACAAATCAAGAATTGAAAATTTATTTCAGTCTATTTTCTAATATATCCTTCATTACAATAACTTAATGTAACATGTAATTTTTGTTTATTTTTTAATCATATTCTATTGATAAATTTATTTAACATATTAAATAATTATTCAAAAAATTAATTATTATAGATTAAACATTTAATTATTTAATATGAATTTAATATTAAATAATTAATAATTTTTTAGAGGGAGGAAGAGAGAGAGAATGGGAGGGAGAGAGAGAGAGAGTTTTGGAATAAGTGTAAAAGAGCATAGTTAATTTTGGCATGTAATATATTTTGTGGAATTCATTTAAAAATTTCACCTATTTTATTAAGAATTGGCTTAATTATGTTCAATTCTACATAATTCAATTTTTAGAAGTGAAATGATTTTTTTTTCTTCCAAACAAAAAAAATTAGAATTGCAAATGAATTCTACAAAATTTTATGGAATTCATTTGTTCCAAACAGGGGGATTGATTGGGTCTAATTCCTCAATTCCATGCTCAATTGCTCGGTTGTCAAACATTTCCTACGAGTAATCTAAAATAAATTAAAATAAGCGTTCACAAAATTCTTCGTCTCAACATCATTGCATAGTAAAACTCAAACTATGTATGCAGGAATTTGAGGAAGAAAATGGAACAAATTTTTATTTATTGGCAGGAATTTGAAAAAGAAAATGGAACAAAATTTTATTTACTGGTGGCGTGTCAAGCCAACCATATAATATTAACCTGTTCAAAAGATATATTTTGAGTATAACAGCAAACAGGGTCGAACCGCAAATATCAGTGTAGAGTTTCTTATTTGTAGAAAAACAGAAATTAACTAAAGTTTATGAAAATATGAGTGAAACCTAGAATGTAAATCAATACAAACTAAAATTCGCAATGAAAAAATAGTAAATGACAACAATAAAAATGAGACGAATTGAATAATAATAAAATCTTAGCCAATGCATTTTCTCTGTTCAATTCAATCGGTTGATCATAGACACTAAAAATCAATATCAAACATTCGAATAGACAGGGTTATAGTTACCGATGACGCATTCAAATAACCTATTGACTATTTTCCGTACTAATTAGACAACTCCGAGACGTTCTGACAAGATTTAAGCTACTGATAGCAATAAGAGTTAAATAGATCTCATATCTTAGCCAGTGAAGTTGGAAATGTAGTATATCATTTAAACTAGATTATTTAATTCTATAACATTGAAAGTTGTTCAATCACATTCATTCAAGTTATTCGCTACCTAGATTAAGACTAACGAGATCCGCTCAATTAATCATAAATAGCAATATATTGTTCGTTCAACTACACAACCGACTGAATTGCATAATCAACAAACAATAATAAAAAACTCAAGCATTAAAATTGAACAAATATTCGAATCACTTAATAACAATTAAAACAATAGTCTCACAACCTTAACGGATTGAACTTCAAATATACCTTAACTAGAAAAGAAGTCTAGTTACACATAATTGAGGAGGAAAGCCAAGAATGAAAGTGAATGCGGTCTGCCCAGAATATGTGTGAATGAGGGAAGAGAGCCGCCAAATAGGAGAAAATAAGTTTAAATATGTGTCTACCTAAAAAACCTAATCCTACCTAAAATATAATTACCAAAATAATAATAATAATGTTAATGTATTGTTCTAACAATAAAAACTAGTTAGAAGCCTTTAGCTCTGTCCCAGCATGCGGCCCAATCTAAATAAGTCAGCTCAGTTTCTGCACCTTCTATGACATGGTCGTGTCATAGCACAGTCAACACCGGTTTGCTCTTAAAACAAGACTAATTCCTTATGTTTCACCAACTGTTCACCTAACACAACCAAAGAAGCAAAAAAAAGATAAAAACATGCTAATGACAATAATTTATCATGCAAAACATACATAAAATGGAACATAAAAATATGCATGAGAAGCAAATGATGTAGATATGCTATATCTTGATTGCCAAACTACCCTAAATAGAACATGCTGTTAGGAAAATACTATACGAAGAAAGGGATTTGTGATAACTTTGAAGCATGAAAAGACTGTTTTTCAGGTGTTTAATTACCCTCTCTAAAACTGCAAACGAGTTACACAAAGACAACAAAGTCTAAAGCTTGATTATTTGCATAAAACAAAGTTTCTGTTGAGAGCCTCTTTATTTATGGAAAACGAAAGAACACAAAGGAAAAGACATGTCTTTAGGGCGTAACTGAAAAATGTTTCAGAAATTGGCCAAATTCTAAAAGCAAAATAACTGCCAAAAAAAGACACTAAACAAAAAATAATTTCAATTTTTGGCCTAGAAGCCCGTCAAAGACCTTAAATATATATTCTACGCCCAATCAATTTTCCTTTTTCACCGAATTTGAATTATTAAGAGTCTACTAATATTAGACTCTTCTCCTATTAAAAAACCACATACCACTCCACACGAACTACACTTACACATGCCATTGGCATCTATGTGTTTTTTCTCTGATTATAAGTGTTAAATTGCATATTATGTTCGGAGAGTATATAATAAATAAATGCACCTAAATAAGTCCCAACAACAGGATCTGTAAATTGTGATATGATGATTTTTATGCCTACTACTATCTTCAATACACTATTCTATAAGAATCCTAGTCCAACAACATTCAAATGATCACATTCCATAGTTGAGCAATCCGATGCCTATTGTCCAAAATGCCAACAACAAGGACCACAGCAATGCCTTATCTTTCGAGATATATCAATAATATCTCTAGGTTGTCTCTCTTGTAGCTTTCCATGAGCAACTGAATCATGAGGATTCCCAATTGTAAAAGTCTGAACCATTCTATATTCATTATCCAACTCAGGATACCGATCCCCTTTGTTAATGCTGAATTAACAATTTACCTAGTAAAACAAACACCTTTTTAAATTGTTTGCCGCCTTTTCCATCCCGAGACTCACAGACCTGTGGGGATCGCTCTTGGGAGTGGTCATAGTTGTTGAGGGGTTTGTGTTGCCTAACAACCTATGACTTTAAAATTAAAGACGAATGAATGAAGAATAATGACATATTTTATTATAGATGAAAACTTGAGGACTGAATTAAATAAAGCTAAATGTAAAAGGCAAGGAAATTAAGGACTGAATTAAAGTAAAATAAGGTAAAGACAAATGAGAAATGTAAAAGGTTACGCTACAAATTAAACTAGGAAAGACAGAGAGAAATAATTGAAGTTGTGTTGATGTTGGGATCTTGTCTGGTTCTTTCTTTTATAATCTCTGTATGTAACTTTTCACTCCATGATCTTCACTTTGTGTGTAACCGTCCCAAATGCATCCACTTATCAACTGGAACGTGTCCATGAACCCCCATGTCCATAAGCCATTATCTTGACTTCAAACTGCTTCCATGCAAAATGTGATCAGTAATGGCAGATTCTCGTGCCACTTGTGTCTTTGCATGCATCAAGTGCATACGTGGTCATTAATGCACTTTGCCATGGCTTAAT
The DNA here is from genome assembly GCA_948243855.1 of Flueggea neowawraea. Lineage (NCBI taxonomy): Eukaryota > Viridiplantae > Streptophyta > Magnoliopsida > Malpighiales > Phyllanthaceae > Flueggea > Flueggea neowawraea. Next base: position 17,254 of record CAODLS011978668.1, read on the forward strand.
GTAGGTCATTCAGAGGTTGTGCATTCAGATTTAATGTACATCAAGCTTGGGCTCGTCATATCACACTCGAGGCTTCCACACAATGACTTGCTCGAGGATGTAACTTCATCATAACAAGCTCGAGACTCCATTACCTTGTATCTTTATTTTTAGTGGCTAAAATAAATAAAAAAAAGTTATAAATAGTGAATTTTATTGCCTACCTTATACAAATATATTTAGTGACGGAGTCGGAATTTACATTAAGTAGGTGCTAAGTATAAATGTACAGAAAAAAAATCATTGATAATATGTAAAATTTGTTAGTTTCTTTTATTTTAATGTTAGGGAAAAATCATTTTAATATTAGTTAGTTTTAACACAAACTAATTGGATTTCATAACTCAACAGTTTTTTTAATTGTACTTTTTAATTGTTTTGCTTTTCAGTGTGAGTTTCTCTAGTATGGTTGTTACTTTTGATTTGCAAATAGCATGGTTTTAACTCAACTAACGGAATTAAATTATAGGACTAATGTGGTTAAATTTAAAATCAGAAGAACCTACTTGAAGAATATAATAAAGCTCAAGGATCTGCTTGTGCCTATATGGCTCCGGCCAATAATACCGACATAGTAGAGTTGCCATTCTTTTGGGAGAGAACGACAAATATGTCGGTTCATGCTTTTCCTTTACTTGTCGTGATTGCCCGATTCTGTCTGCAGTCTCCCAACGGCAGGTCGTTTCTTGACCGGCTTTCATTAACCAACCCTTACCCAGGTCTAATCAAGGTTTGATGTCCCTGGTTTCTTCAGTGTGTGCAGAAGAAATGTGAGGGCTTTCTTCAGCTTGTAGAGCATCAACTGCACTCAGAAGCCTCTCTCGCTCTCGTGAATCATTTTCAGAATCCAAATTCAAGGTAGAGAGGCTTTCGAAGCCAAAAAGAGCTCAACAAAACATCTTCAACAAAGAAGCTCCATCTGTAGGTAACACGGGCCCTCCCTCTTCACTCAATTCTTTGTCGCTCTCCAGCAGCCATCTTTCAGTTAAGAAACTCGAAAAACCACTTGAAAGAGATTATATTTCTCTAATTCTATCAATAACTGACTGGTTTATATTGTTAAACCACGAGTTCAAGGCTAAAAGAATAGTCTTAAATTCTCAGTCTGTTGTTAATATCTTGCAAAATCAAGAAAACCCATTATACCCTTTGAGGTTTTATATCTGGGTTTCCAATATTGATCCGTTACTTGCCGAGGATCAATCTATTAAGAGAGCTTTAGCTAATCAATTTTATCGAAAAGGTCCCGTTGTGTTGTCCGCTGAATTGCTTAAGGATATCAGGAATTCGGGTTATCAAATTAATGAGGATTTGTTGTGCATTTTGATTGGTAGTTGGGGCAGCTTAGGATTAGGAAGATACTGTGATGAAATATTTGGCCAGGTATCGTTTCTGGGCATTAGTCCTTCTACGAGATTGTATAATGCGGTTATTGATGCTTTGGTAAAATCAAATTCCCTTGACATGGCTTATTTGAAGTTCCAACAAATGCCGTCTGATAATTGTAGACCTGATAGGTTTACTTACAATATACTTATTTATGGAGTTTGTAAGGTCAGCGTGGTGGATGAGGCACTGCGGTTGGTTACACAAATGGAGTCTTTGGGATATTTACATAATGTGTTCACCTATACAATATTAATTGATGGGTTTTGCAATGCAAACAGGGTTGATGAAGCATTTTCGGTTTTACAGAAAATGATAGTCAGGGGTGTGAGGCCTAGCGAAGCTACGATTAGATCATTGATTCATGGAGCCTTCTGTTGAGTAGCCCCGCGCAAGGCGTTTGAGATGACAGTAAGATTTATTGAAAGGGAACGTGTTTTCCAGAGATTGGCTTGTGATACTCTACTCTGTTGCTTGGCCAATAACCGCATGGCAAGTGAGGCTGGTGCATTGTTGATGAAATTGATGGAGAGAGGTTATTTACCTGATACTTCAACATTTAAAATTACAATGACTTGTTTGGTAAAACATTGGGATCTCAACCAGACATGTGAGATATTGGACAGATTTTCTGAACGAGGTCTTAAGTTGGGATTTAACACTTATATTACATTAATTGAAACTTTATATATGGCAGGAAGAAAAATGGAGGCGGATCGGTATACTGATAAGATGGCTAAGGATGGATTAGTTTCAGATGTATTTTCATATAACACGTTAATTAATTGCTTCTGCAAAGTGAATATGATGGAGAAGGCGGCAAAAGCGTATGAAGGGATGCAACATAGAGGTATTAGTCCTAACCTAGTCACTTTCAATACCCTTATTAATGGGCATTGCAAGGACGGAAAAATACACAAGGCACGTAAATTATTGGAGATGCTTTTGGAATGTCGACCTAAACCAGATGTCTTCACTTT
>CAODLS011978916.1:0-29613 GCA_948243855.1 Flueggea neowawraea
CTTTATTCTGAAGATCCATTTACAATCAACTGGTTTCATCCCTTTCAACAAAGGCACAAGTTCCCAAGTTTGATTTTTCTACAATGATGTCATTTCTTCATCCATTGAGCTTAGCCATCTTTCTCTATCTTTACTTTTCACTGCCTCCTTATACGACCTCGATTCCTCTCTATCAATTTCTTTGGCCACTACTAAGGCAAAAACACCAAGATCAATAATGTTGACATTAACACAATTCACATACCTCACATGCCTCCAAATTTTTCGTCTTGGTCTACTTGCTACTATACTCTAGGAATCATTCTAGTCGATATCGGGCTAATCAGCAGATGTGTCAATCACACCATTCGTCTTTGGAGTATCAACCTCAAACTCCACCTTCTGGTTTGCACCAGATCAATTTCATTATTTCCTGCAAGATCACCAAGCTCCTTCCTCTTGCCAAATATAACAGATTCATCAAATGTCACATCTCTGCTAATAATAAATTTTAGGGTTTTGTTTTCAATACACCATAGTCTATAACCTTTCACCCCAGTAGTATACCCTAGAAATATGCATTTAACTGCCCTAGAATCTAGTTTGCCATCACTAACATTAGCATAAGCAGGACTTTCAAATATTCTCAAGCCAGAATAATTAGAGGATTTATCGGACCATACATCTTGAGGAGTTCTAAAATCAATTGCAGTCGATGGCAATCTATTAACCAGATAAGCTGCAGTGTTAACTTCAGCCCAGAACTGCTTTGACAACCCAGCATCTATCCTTATGCACGTAGCACGCTGAACAAGTGTTTGGCTCATCCGTTCTGCAACTCCATTCTGCTATGTCGTATGTCTTACAGTGCGATGCCTCACTATACCTTCTTTTTGGCAGAACTCGTCGAATTCTTTGTTACAGAATTCAAGTCCATTATCAGTTCTGAGTGTCTTGGCTACTTTCTTGATTCGTTTCTCCACCATAGTCTTCCACTCCTTGAACTTCCCAAACACTTCATCCTTCGACTTCATAAAATACACCCACACCTTTCTAGAGAAGTTAGTAATAAATGTTACAAAGTACATGCATCCACTATGAGACTCTACCGGAGAAGGACCCCATAAATCAGAGTGAATCTATTCAAGGACTCCCTTAGTAGTGTGACTACTCATACTAAATTTCACCATGCATTGTTTATCCATAACACAAGTCTCATAGAATTTCAGCTTTCTGGTCTCAGCACCATCTAGTAGCCCTTTCTTACTCAAAACGGAAAGTCTCTTCTCACTTATATGCCCTAATCTTCGAAGCCATAACTCTGTACAATTACCCTTCTTCTCTACAAAATCAGTAACCATAAAGATCGACACTGCCACCTTTCCCAACACTGAAATATTCATCAATGTATAAATCCCATATTGCAATTTGACTTTACAAGAGCTCCCAAGGACACTCTAAGAACTCCACCACTTCCAGAGAATGTGTACCCATTTTTATCTAGTGTACCCACAAAGATCAAATTCGTTCGTAGTTTAAGAACATACCAGGCATCCAATGTTCTAACCATTCCATCAAACATCTTGATTTGCACTGAACCACTACCCTTAACACTCAACTCCCCATCATCACCCAACTTTACACTGCCATTCCACTCCTTGAAGGTAGTAAATAGCTCCCATAAATAAGTCATATGATAAGAAACACCACTATCTAGGACCCAAGTTTCTATAGAACTAGTAGTACTGACAGTCAGAACATCGCCTCCTTCTCCCTCATCAGAACTATCCTTTTTATCAGAACCATTCTGAGCTACAACAACCTGTGCATTACCATTTGATCCTTGTCCATTTCCTCTCTTTCTTTATGGACAATTCTTTCTAACATTTCCATTCTCTTTGCAATGAAAGCATCTCAATGCAGACTTCAATTTTGAACATGACTTACTACGTCCTCCAACATTTCATTCCATGCTCCTGCCCCTTCTCACAGTTAACCCAAACTCCACACCGTCTTGCCTAGAACCAGAAACTAACTTCTGCAATTCTTTAATCTGTAGAGCATCTTTAACATCATTTATCGAGATACTATCCATATTATACATCATAGTATCTACAAAATTCTCATAAGAGCTAGGTAATGAACACAACAAAATCGTGATCTGATCCTCTTCCTCAACTTTAACACCACCTCCTTGCAAGTCTAAAATAATTTTGTTTAAGTTGCCAAGGTGATCTTTTACCTGCATGCCTTCTGACATCTTTAGGGTGTACAATCGCCTTTTCTGATAAAGCCTGTTGGTCGGTGACTTTTTATGATAGTTGCTCTCTAGCTTTCTCCACAAGCCAACTATTGTAGTCTCATATGTTACCTCCCTCAGGACTTCATCTGCCAGACTCAACAGAATCGCACTATGTGCCCTAGACACAATCTCTTCCTTCTGCGCCGCTGTCAATTCTGCATGTAATTTCTCCTCTCCTCTTATTGCTTCTGCACACTTCTGCTGAACCAGAAGCGCTTTTATTTTAACTTCCACATAGTGAAATCATTCGAGCTATTGAATTTCTCAATCTCAAATTTGTATGAAGACATCTTATTTCTGCATATATGAACCCAGGAGTTTCTAAAAATAAACTTGTGGCTTTAATACCACTTGTCAGGCAAACAAGCAATAGAAACATGGAATATAGAAAGAGAACAATCACACACAACATGCAAAATTTACGTGGTTTGGTCCATCGACCTCCGTCCACTAGTAGAGAAAGCGAGCAATTGCTTTATTCACTATGAAAGTCGGTCAAAATGTTACAAGAATTTTTCAAGCCACCTATATTTATGTTTACAATGTTTCCTAGTCAAAATAAATCAAGGAAACCCTAAAAAACACCCTCAAAATAGTCAGGTATGAAGACACGGGCAAGGAAGAATAAGACACGGGCAAGGCAATGAAAAAACACAGACAAAAAATGTGTCCTTGTAAAATTGTGAATTACAGGGTCTGGGACACAACTGTGTCCCATGAAATTGCTTCCCTTTTGATGGACAGAGAGGTACATGGTCCACACTTCACATCACACGGTTGTGGCTTGTTCATGTCATTCCAAGGGCCAAATTTCATCCATTCCTTCATCCGACACGCCCTTCACTTGCTTAACTCAAACAAAACACCCAATGACTTCACAAAACTCCAAGAAAAAATCAATTCAATTCAACAAGTTGTCAATCAAATCAAATTGTTGGGTGAGGATTTACCAGAAAGAAGAGTTGTGGAGAAGGTAATGGTCACTCTTCCAGAAATATTTGAAGCCAAAATTTCTTCACTTGAAAATGTTTGGGATCTTTCTAAGCTTACTCTCATTGAGGTTGTGAGTGCTCTACAAGTGGTTAAACAAAGGAAGCCATCTAGAGAAGAAGAAGGGTCAGCTGAAAATTCACTTCTTGCATCTCAAAAGGCAAAAGTGCATACTAGTGATACAAAGAAAGGTGCTCACTTAAGAAGAGGCGGAGAGAAAAAATTCCAGCAGAACAACAAAGGAAGAAATTCAACAGAGGCAAGTTTCCGCCTTGTCCTCATTGCAAAAAGACAAATCACAGTGAAAAAAAACTATTGGTGCAGGCCTGGAGTCTAATGCAAACATTGCAAGCAGTTTGGACATTATGAAAAGGCTTTTCCTAAAGATTCAAGCCATCAAAAGCAAGCTCAACCTGCTCAAGTTGATAAAGAACCTAAAGTTCAAGAGGAGCAACTTTTAATTGTTGCTAGTATCGCAAGCTACTCTGCTGCAATTCAAAACATTGAAGCTTGGATGATTGACAAAGGATGCACTCACCATATGACACCAAATGTCAAAAATTTTAAAACTTTGAACAAAACATATTCTTCCAAAGTGAAGATTGGTGATGGAAAACTGTTGGATGTCAAGCGAAAAGGTGGGGTGGCTATACAAACTCTATCAGGTACGAAACGTATCTTTGATGTGTTGTTTGTACCTGATATTCAACATAATTTGCCTAGTGTTGGCCAACTGCTAGATAAAAATTTTCCTTGAAATTTAAAAACAAATTATGTGAAATTATTGATCCTTCTGGTACAAAGCTCTTGTCAGTTAAAATGGGCAATAGGAGCTTTAATGTTAACTGGCAAAATGATGCAGCAAAAGCCTTTGTTAGTGTTGAATTTGATTCTTCTTTATGGCATAAGAGGTTGGGCCATGTTAACTATAATGCCTTGAAGTTACTTGAGAAGAGCATAATGGTAAATGATTTGCATCTAGTTACTGTTATTTCTGATGTTTGTTGCACTTGTCAGCTTGGAAAGCAAAGCCAAACTCCATTTCTAGTGAATCAAGCTTAGAGAGCAAGTGAGAAACTCCAACTTGTTCACATTGATGTTTGTGGACCCATGAGCATACCTTCTTGTAACGACAACATATATTTTCTTCTCTTTATCGATGATTTATCAAGGTACTGCTAGGTCTATTTCCTCAAAGCTAAATCTGAAGTCTTCTTCATGTTTCAAAAGTTCAAGGCTGCTATAGAGAATCAAAGTGGATGCAAGATAAAGGCTTTGAGATCTGACAATGGGACTGAATATGTTTCTTCTCAATTCCAGTCATTTCTTCAAAAAGCAGGCAATCATCATCAACTCACAATCATTTATACACCTTAACAAAATGGTGTAAGCAAGAGGAAGAATCAATCAGTCATGGACATGGCACAATGTTTATTGATTGGAAAAGGAATGCCAAAGAAATTGTTGGCTGAATGTTACGACCTAAATTGTCTAGGCCAAATTTGGCTAAGTCATTGGCGAGAATTCCCCGAAAAATTATGGAACCGACCTAGACAATGAGGTGTGCCTCAGAATCCTTTAGAACGCACTGGAGTGTTGCGAAAAATTGGCTAAGTGTGGAGATCCGTCCAGCCATGACTAGCCTTGTCCGGAAAGTTCCGCAACTTGATCAAGCCTGGCGTGTTTCTAGAATATTCTGCAATGTAATGCAACTCCATAACATTCTCACAAACTCTAGCAAGTTCCAACACTTGCTAGATTATATTGTACATAAAGAATTGTATAGAAAAGACTATAACAAATATTTGTAACCACACATTAAAGAGGTGGATTGCCTATATAAAAGCAACACCTCTCATTTGTAAAGATGCTTGAACAATTGTATAAAGCTCACATTCCAGCAACTCTAAAGCTATCAATACTCACTTTCTACTTGACACGAAACCTCCATTTGCCTTAGTTGTTCATCCTATTTCACTCAAATTAACATCAAGGTTTACTTAATCTTATTTGTACTAGTGAAATAGACTAAGTATCGCGCGACTTAATTTGTACAAAGCCTAAATTCGTGACATGAAGCTGTAAATACAGCCCTGTATCTACAGAATCGTCTTTTGACCAAAGTCATTGATGGTAAAACACCTTCTGGAGCATGGATAGGTGTCAAACCATCAGTGGCTCTCTTGAAGATCTTTGACAGCCTTTGCAATACACATGTACCAAAGGTTAAAAGAGACAAATTGGATCAAAGAGCTGATGTTGGTGTATTTGTTGGCTACAACTCTATTTCAAAAGGTTATAGAATTTTAAATCCTGTAACTAAGAAGGTTTATATCAGTAGAAGTGTGAAGTTTGATGAAAAAGGTACCTGGAATTAGGAGAAAATGATTGAAGAGTCTTCCAATCAGAATGCTAAAACAAAAATCCGCCTCAAAATCATGATGCAACCTCTGAGGAAGATTCAAATGATGAAAACTTTGTTGTAAGAGGCACCAGAACACTACAAGACATCTACAATAGATGCAATATTGCTGTTTTTGAACCTACTACAGTTGAATAGGCTTTGCAATCTCCTCCATGGAAGAAAGCGATGAAGGAGGAATTCAATATGATACAGAAAAATGATACCTGGTCACTTGTTGATAAACCAAAACATCAAGAAGTGATTGGCACAAAATGGATATTCAGAGTGAAGTCGAACAACGAGTGAAGTCAAAAGCCAGATTGGTCACACAGGGTTACTCTCAACAACCAGGTATTGACTTCTCTGAAACTTTTCCTCCTGTGGCGAAATTTGATACAATAAGATTATTGCTTGCTCGCAAATAAAGGCTGGAAAATTTATCATATTGATGTTAAATCAGCTTTTCTCAATGGTGCACTTGAGGAGAAGATTTATATTGAGCAACCAGAGGGTTTTATTATTGAAAATGCAGGTGACAAAGTTTATTTGTTGAGAAAGGCATTATACGGACTAAAGCAAGCTCCTCGAGCCTGGTATGCTAGAATTGATGGCCACTTGCTTAGCTTGGGATTTGAGAGAAGCATGAATGAAGCAACACTGTATGTGAAGAAAATAGGTGCTGAAGTTTTAATTGTTTCTATCTATGTTGATGATATTCTTGTTACTGGCAGCAACTTAAAATCAGTAAAGGAGTTTAGAGAGCAATTGGAGAGCATGTTTGAGATGAATGATTTGTGAGAGATGCATTACTTTCTAGGAGTTGAAGTGTCTCAAACTCCAAAAGGCATATTCATTTCTCAAAAGAAATATGCATCAAATTTGCTGAAGAAATTTTCTTTTTCTAATTGCAAAGCTGTTTGTACTCCTACAGTTCAAGGGTTGAAGCTCAAAACAAATGATGGTTCAGCATCTATTGATCCCTCAATGTTCAGAATTTTGGTTGGTTCTTTGCTTTATTTGTCAATTACAAGGCCAGATATAATGTCTGCAACCAGCATTTTGTCACGATATATGCACATGCCAACTGAAAATCATTTTAGAGCAGGAAAAAGGGTGCTGCGATATATCCAGGGAACAATTTCATATGGTATATTGTTCAGGAGGAGTTCATCTCTGAAATTGTTTGGCTTTACTGATAGTGATTTGGCTGGTTCAATTGAAGATTCAAAAAGCACTTCAGGTTACTATTTTACTCTTGGATCGGGAATTATATGTTCAAGTTCCAAGAAGCAAAGCTCTGTTGCTCAATCCACAGCTGAAGCAGAATATATGGCTGCCTCTGCTGCTGTTAATCAGGCCTTGTGGCTTAGAAAAATTATGAAGGATTTGAAGTTTGAACAAGGAGCTGCTACTGAGATTTTATGTGATAACAAGTCTGCTGTTGCAATGGTTAAAAATCCAGTTTTCCATGGAAGAACAAAACATATCAAAGATTAAATATCATGCTATTAGAGAAGCAGAAAAGGAAGGTGAAGTTTTGTTGGTGCATTGTTCAGGAGAAGAGCAGGTGGCTGATATTTTCACCAAAGGATTGCAGAAGAAAAGATTTGAAGAACTTAGAGACAAGCTTGGTGTTTTGCATAGCTCTTGCATCAAGGAGGAGTGATGAACAGCTGATACAAAAGCTCTGCACAAGATATTTTTTTTTTTGTTCATTTTTTCATGAATATTTTGTTCTAAATGAATGTATTGTTGTGTTTGTGATGGAGCATATTTTCAGCGGTAAAGTAGAAAACAAATCTCCAGAAATTAAGGAAATTTGGTATTGACAGAGTTCTAGAAACACTTTTTGTACTGATGTATATATCCTTGAATGAATGATCAAAAAAACAACTTTCCAGCACATTTTCTCTTCTTCTTTTCTACAGATAACATACCAAAAACTTCCTTCATTTTCTTATTTTCATTGCTCTGTTCTTTCTTTTATTTGTTAATGCAAAATAGCCAAATAAAGGAGACTTGGTGGATAGAATTTGACAGCAGTTTGTACGTACAATTAAATAGCTGAAGATATTGGATTCTTCCATCATTACCAAGTTTTATTACCTTATCAGACACAAACATACACAGATGATTGAAATACTCTTTTAACTGTCTTCCTACAACTGATCTTCCATTACCACACAGACACTGGTATATATAAAACACAAAATTTCCTACCAAGAAACTTCAAATAGAAAAACCTTTGGGAATTCCCCTGCCAGTAAGTCCCACTTCACTGTTTGGATTAACAATGTGTAAGGCATCTTCACAGGGCCGGTACGGTTCTTCAATGTCGGATTCTTATTTTCTCTATAATGTCATGCTCACTTTTTTCCAGCTTCTTCCCAAATTCTTCAAATGCCTTCAACGCTTATGCATCTGTCGTCCCTTCAGGACTGTCTCTTTGTCCAGGATACACTTCATCTGATTAATGCCTTGACAGAATTTCAACAAGGGAAATCGCAAGAATAGCCAGGAGTTGTAAAGTGTGACAGTTTTGAAGAAAGCCTTTTCAGGATTGGTTTCAAGTTCTTCATACTCGGGAGTTCCTCTTTCGGGAATGAACCTGCCGGTCATGCTTGGATGGTTTGGAATGTATCCTCCATAAAAGTACTGACCAAAGTTGACAGCTGCATGAAGAGCAGAACCAACCCATGTTATAAGGGTGCATGTTTGTATCAAGTCTCAAAGTGTCTTCATTTTAGGCCACCAGGGCTCGTGTTTCTTGTCGCCTTGTCCTTCCTCTCTAAGTTCCTTCCACCATGATTGGAGTTCAGTGTCTTCTTGAATCATTTTATCGGTCTCGTAGTAGATGGAGCAGTAACTTGTAACCCACTCTTTGATTGCTGACCATATCTCTAACCCATAAACAGCATATGGATAGTCTTTTATCAGCAGGCGAACACCGTGTGGTGCATTTGGATCCTCCACTGCCATACCTCTTTATAAGCAACATGTTAAATTTCAACCAAAACACAAGATTATATTATATAGTTTATTACGTTCTTTTGTTAAATTTTCTCTCATGAATGTTTAAGAAGGATCTCGCAATGCCACATGCTAAAAAATAGGAAAATGAAGACTGATTTAAAATTATTTTTGTTTGACTGATATCGATTAAATTATTTGCTAAACCTTCTTTTTTGTAGATATTCTAATTAAATTATATAATAATGTACAATTGAATGACCTATAAACTCTGGTGCTTCTATGATATAAACAGAATTATTGTCTAATAACGCTACTTGAAGTAGTATTTAAAAGACATTATTTATTTTTTCAAAAAACAAATAGTCCTAATTAAATTAAATTTAGAAGATTTTGACCTTTACTTTTGGCATTTATATGTTTATATAACATAGATAGTAAGTTTAAAACGATTTCTTTAACAAGAAGTTCGAAAATCAAAATCGATATTTCTTTTGTTCTTTTGAAAATTTTTTATAATATACAAATACTTCTTTTTTTTTTTTAATCGAAAAATCAAAAAAAGAAGTCAAACTCTACATATACACATGAAAAGAGGGATAATATTTTTGAGCATTTGCATTAGAGTAGGATTAAATTAATCCTAAAAAGCGTGAAGGTGGTTAATCTTATCTGTTATCTATTACGACTTATCGACAAACAGCTACATTTTTCTTGGTGTTTTTTTATCCCAGCAACTTTAATTTCAGTTAATAATCAATTGGAGTTGTATAATGTTTGTTTATGTAGGAGTGGAATCGAGAATGATGTATGCTCGCAAGTTGCTTAATGGTCTGTATTGGCTCGGGCCTCGGTGTTGTTTGTAATGGTTATTACCGCTTGCATTCTTTTCTGTTTATAGCTTAGTCTATATTTGTTATAATTTCTGCAATGCCTCGGGCCTCGGTGCTAGATAGATGCTGGCATAGACTTTTAATCTCATTTTGCTGCTTGTGATTTGATGCTTTTTGAAATAAATAAACTTGAAGAGACAAACACTTTTGAAGTTCGTTTCCTGAGTTTCGATCTGGCATTCCTTTCAGCTTGGATGCTTCAGTGGAGTGTCCATATTTGCTGCAAACAGATTCACATATTGCAGAGAGAACTGTGGCGACAAAATGGAGGCTTTTCTCAGAAGAACTTACCATCTCAAATGGAGGTTGTGACAACAGAGTGGGGATGTCAAAGCTAAATGCCAGAATGGAGCAGATTGAGGTACACATTATACCAAGTACAATTAGCGGAGCTTTTTTATTTGCTGGAGGTCATGGGCTCAACTTTAGAACCTGGATATTCCAGTTTTTTTCATCAAAAAGTACAAAAACGTATGTTCTTATAATTAATGAACATAAAAAACACATGTTCCAATATATATTGCATGGTTAATTGATTGTTCCTTAAACTTGGTTTTTAGAGAGAAGTTATCATGATTGATTATTTTAATATTTTCAAATTTAAATTGTCTTTATAGAACATTGTTCTCATACTGATCATTACCTGAGCAGATACTTTGACGGTTATGGCCTATGGGAACATCCGAGACATAGTGCAGGCATATTTTTCAGATGGTAACGCTGCTTCCTTGGAGCCACCTATAGCTATAAGTCTTACTGGTGAAGACTTCCGAAAAGCAAGGTACCTGAACTTAAAATGCTTTTAATAATTAGTCTTAATTTTTTGGTGATTTTATGAGGAGTTCTTAAAATGCTATCATTAAAAAAAAAAGTATTTGTATATTATGTTTCCCATATTGAGCCAGCATGAACTTCTACTAAAAGTTACATCATGTTTCCCCAAGTATATTTCTGGACCAGGTATATCTTTTTAATTGAAATGTTGGAGCTATAAGAATCAGTGGTGTATCATAACAACCCAATTAGGTTGACACCTCAATAGCACCTGCATCATCTTTTTGAGCACCCAAATATTATTATTAGAAAAGAAACCAATACAAGCTGTTCAAAACAGGAGACTACCTGAAATGATAGTTCTTCCTAGAAGAGAAATCCTCACAAACTAGATGGCTACAAAAATCTGGAATAGAGTGCCATCAATGAAAACCCGGGTTGTGTGCCCAAAATTGGCAAGACTAACCAAACCCTATTTTCTGGACCAGGTATATGCTAATTAATCTTTAAAAGAATTAAGAATTTTAATATTGATTAAATTAAGCATTTTATTTCTTTCATTTAAAATTACTTTGATATATAAATCAAAATTAATTTTTATTTGAAAAACTAACAATGGACTGCACATCGTCTATTTTTGAATGAGGTTGGAGTTCCTTTTTGTTTTTGAAAAATATCATAAATGACATGGTATAGGTAATAAAACTCACTCAATGCACGTAAGGTTGTAATTGAAATGTTACAATCATTAGTGAAGAATGTTACAGACGTTAATAACATGTCATCAATTCACTACCTATAAATGGACGTTGGAAACAACATGTGGAGGTATGTTCTACTTGATATTCATACTGATACTTTGCAAAAACCAATACTAACTTAAGCATGGAGATTTTCCTGGGGAGTAACCCGACCTCATCTTTTTTTCTGTGCTTTCAGGTTTTAAGTTGACGTTCACATTTTTCGAGTGTACGTTTTCAGTTCTTGTTCTTATCATTACTGTTGTTTATTTTCCGAGGCAACAACAATTGGTGACATCTGTGGAAAACTTGAACGAAAAGCCTTGCTTGTAGACATTAGAGAAGTTCATCGATAACCACCCACTCATTTCATCATGAAGCCAAAACCTTTAAACCAGGTGAGACGTCCCGACGAGGATGCAAGGAGAGTTGGAGCTAGAGCCTTGGGAACCGACGTCCCGACTGTTCCACTAGCTCATTACGAGGTGCTGAGGAAGTAGAACGAAGAGAACCAGAAAGCTTTGGGCGATGAGAGGATGCTATCATATGCCATGCATTTCGGACAACGCTAAAGGACCATGTTCGTTCATGGTTCAACGTCACATTTTAATGAATTGCAATCTAAGATGGCTAAGCCTTCGTTTCTTGTACAAAATTGGCGTATTTGGTCAGTAACGATGAGGAGACAGAGACAGGGAAGTTGATGGTAATGCCAATTTACAATTATTTCATGCACTTGAAAGATGAACTGGAAATCATTAATTTCCATCTTATCAGTTCTTGTCATGGGTTCATATTGTGTAGAGCCATCAACGGAATTGATTGTGTCATTTTCAATCCAGTTACACATGAAAAGATAACTCTTCCAACCTCAGAAAAGTTGGTGAATCGGCGTGGATTCTTCTTTCACCCCTTGACAATGGAACATAGAGTGCTCTATTCTTATCGTGAAAATGGTTTCTTTGGTTACAAGATATTTAGCTTGGAAAAGAATTCTTGGAGAGACCTCCCTTACAGCAGTTGTATTGTGCCTAGTCCTTGGAATGCTAGAATTGTGAATGAAAGTCTTTATTGGTTAACACAGAAAGGACGTGGTTGAAAACTTGCAGACTTAGTTTTGATGTTTGATATGAATTCTGAAGTTTTTGACACTATATCTCCTCCTGTGACAGAAAAGTTTCAGAATGTGAAGCTCTTAAAGGCAGAGGGGGAGTTATATTTTTGCTGTTTACAGAGAATGAGGTCTAAAACAATGATTACTATATGGATTTTAGCTGGTTCTGCGAAGAAGCATTGGGTTGAAAGGTACAAAATCAATCATGAGCTCCCTTTCGAGTATATTCAGTCACCATTGATAATTACAATCTATAACAATGAGTTACTATTCCGATGTTCATATGATGGATTGCTTGCCTATGACTTGCAACGAGGTACCATTAGAAATGTTGAAAGTAAGTGGGAAAGGCAGGTACCTTTTTCAGTGTCTCATGAGTACGTATCGTTTAAGAAGAGTTAAGTTTCACTAAAGCATTCTTTGCAAGTTTTGAAGGAGAAGTAAGTGGGAAAGGGATGGATGGAGAAAGAAAATAGTTTCTCTTGTTCGGAAGCTAATTGAAGATCGATCACGACTAGTATTTGTTCTTATTTTCCTCATACTCCTTCTCCACTCTTTACTTTAATCTTTTTTTTTTAATAAATCTCTTTATTTAATCTTAATCAAAACAATCTTTAAATATTGGCAGTGCTATTGTATTCTTTTTACTTTTCATAATATAACTTTCTGTTATTATTCTTTTTATATTTGTAATCTTGTAATTGCCAGTTGTTATTGTGAAAGGAAGCTCCGATCTCTTATTGCAACTTAAGTGCTTAAGGCTGAGGGGAAAAAAAAGTAAAAAATTGTATTTCTAACTAGTGCGATGAATCATTTTCCGTCTTTGAATTGGATCCTAAATTTTCACATATCAAAACAAATAAATGCAAGAAAAAATATGTATATTTTAATACAGAATACAAAACCATTTATTTAAATAAATGTAAATTAACAGAGAGTTTCGTAATCTGTATCTATTTAAAACAAAAAAATACTGAAATAATAATAATACAAATAAGGAAGCCTGTGCTATCTCTTGTGTGTTGTGTAACCTAACGAAATGACGACGTTTCACTACTGATCGAATCTCGATAATCAATATAGTTTTACCAAGGAATATTCTAAGGTTATCGTATCCATATGGACGGGTACTAAATGTAATCAATTCGTATATCAAAATTAAAATGTTTCAAAGGTTTAATATTTCAATATTCTAAAATGAAAAGGTAAAAATGATCAAATAAACAACCAAAGTAAACTTCAACCAAAGAAGAACAATATTCATTAAAATGCTAGGGCTTTTGAGACTTGATTAGAATCCTAATTACTATATTTATGAATGGGATTTTATATGGATTTGAGTGTTCTCTCCACTAATTTCACCTTAAGCTTCTTTCAAAGTCATTAAAGCTATATTTACATTTATTAAGAAGGTCCATTCGACCTCACCCAACTAAACTAAATTTATTAAGCATTTTAGAAATTTCATGGAACATCTTATCTACGTAGAATATTTCTACCCTAAGTATGGTCATTTAATGCTTATTGACCTCATCTATCCTTCATCTTTCGATTCTTCACCTAGATTTGTCATTAATGCTACTATGGTGATCAAGCATACTAAGATTCATTCAAACAAAGTCTTTAAATCAAAACCTAACACAACATATATATATCACATTAAAAACATATCACCCATCCATAAACGTGGCAAACATTCATCATTAATCTACACCCCTAGGCCCTAACTAAAAGATTTAAGCTAGCATATGTAAAGATGATGAACAAAGACCAATATCATATATAGAGAACATTGTCAATAAGTACAAGTGCTGAAAGAGAGAGTGAAATGGAAGTGAGATAAGCTTATCACAATGATCTTCAAGCTTCTCCCTCTCTTCTCCAACCTTAAATCAATGTTCTTCAAAGATGAAGAGCAAAGAGAGTATTGTTCTTACAATAATACTGAAAGAGTACAAAGGTGTTAAAAAAGATGTCCTAAAGTGTGGTTAAGAACGCTATTTATATCCCTTTCAATGTTTCAAAACATTAGCCATTGTGCTTCCAAAAATGCCCTTGAAGTATACCCTTTGTCCACCAAAGCAACCCTTGACCGCCATTTTCTCTCTCGTGAAATTAGGTCGGCCACGCTCTATGCCACACCCGTGGTGATACCACAGCCTCCTATCACGCTCTTTTGCACGGTCGTTGGCCGTCTCTAGTTGGAATTGTGATTCTGCACATCCACCATGGCCTGAACCACAACCGCGGTTGGTGACCATGGTTTAGCCCTGGTCTGGCCACACCCTGACCACGTTCTGGCCATGCCATGGTATTTTTTTATTACAAGAGAATGTTTACCATAGGGAAAAAAGTAAAAGTGAGAACTAGTATTTACATTGGTTGCGTTTCGAAGAGAACTTGCAGGTTGTGCATAAATGTTTGTTGCAGATTTGAAAGTTTTGTTCTTATTACATGATTATGCTTCTACTTAGTTCTTTATCATAAATCAGATCAAAATCTTTTGAATTACATTGACCTTAGAATCTTGTAATCAATACGTTTCATGTTCTAATTCTTTTCTCTTTCTCAATGCAAGTTTATTGAGGTTAGGGACCATCAGGAGAGTGGAAGTCAGGGATCAACCACCCTAGTCCTTGAAAGTGATATGAATATAGATAAAGGGTTTTATGTTGGTGTAGAGGAAGAGGAGGAGGAGAAGGATAGTGAAAGTGAAGCTAAAGATGATGGTCTAGGAGACATCTGGAATGAGATGTTATTGGCAATGGAAGTTTCGAAGGTATTTATATTTGAGAAAAGTACACAAATGATAGAGAGAACAATGAGTTTATGAGGGCACTGTGCTCACCTTCATGATTTCATTGTAGCTAATGCTGCGATGACCATGACTATTATTCCTGAGCGAATTATTTAATCTTGGTAAAAGATGTGACAAGTAGATCAACTATTATATCGCAGTTATTAATAAGTTTGTTGAGTTATTTTTGTTATTCCTTCGTTTACCTGTAAGAACGTGGTTACTTAAATTTTAGCTGAATAGATAAATGAAAACTTGTTTCCACTTTGCTCCTACTTGATACGCACAATCTTCATGGAGAACAAAAGAAGTCATATATGTTGTTTGTTCAAACTTGTATTTAATTTCAAAATGTTCTTTTTGTTGATTTCAAACTTACTGTGCATTTTTTTGGTTCTGTCAGGATACTTTTGAATGTCCTTCATTTGATGAACACAACCGAGAAAGTGAAGAATACTGTGATTATTCTTTTGTCTTGAAGGATGATCTTGGTTATGTTTGTCGTGTATGGGGGATTATCCAGAGAGGAATTGAAACTATAATCGATATCCAGTTTAATATGGTAAGCCTGCAATGCTTTAATTTTGATATTTTTTTTGGTTAATAGATTATTTTACTGCCAAAAAAGGAGAGGTATACAACCATAAAATGTGAGATCCTCTGTATATACAAGCCAGAACCCCTGCAAAACTAACCTCTGTATCCACAGAACTCTATGAATTTTTACCCACCCCCTGTATCAACCATCTATGAAAATGCAAAAACAAAAACAAAATTAGCATAAGATCTATTATATACTCTATAAGATATACAAATCCTCAAGAACAATCAAATAAATCTGCAGCATCTCCCAACTTCAGTCCAATGCTATTAGTAATTCTTCTACTCACTCTCCTCTGACAGTAGGGTATTTGTTGGAAAATAATAGCATTGCGCTCCCTCCATATCCAATAAATAGCAGAAGTGAAGAGGAATTTCCTAATCTTACTGGACATACTATTACCAGTTGTTTTCCGAGTAAACCAACTTATTTCCCTACACCAACGCATGGGAGGTCTAGATATGTTAGCTTTCTTCAGCAAGTTTTCCCAAATACCTCTGCAAAAGGAACATTCAAAGAATAGATGTTCAATAGTTTCCTCTTGCTGCCCATAAAAAACACAGTTAGCAATACTAACCACACCTTAGTGAAAGTGTTTCTTCCTTACTGCAAGTCTCTTCAAGATGGCTAACCAACTGATGAAGCTAAAACGTGGAACATTACTTGAACTCCAGAGTATTTTAGTCTAAGAAACCATAATACCACGATTTCTTAAAAACTTGACTACACTTGAGATAGAGAATTTACCATTAGCAGCAGCTGTCCACAGAACTATATCATCCTGATCAGGCAAGATCTGGAATTTTTTACCTCCTCCCATGCTAAATCAGTAATGTCATCAAGAGGAACATGAAGTTTCCAACTTTGCCCATCCCACGCATCCATTACCTTTGCATTCCTATTAACCTCAGAATCCTTGATGTTTATTGATGTGTTCTAAATTTGCGTATTTAATCAAGCAAGAATGTAATTATTTTCATCATAATATTTGCTCTTTCATGGTGAAGCTTACATAGATTTATGATGCTTAAAGGAAAAGATGAGTATGAAGTAAATGAGTTGGAAATGATGGAGAAATGAGGCAAAGTGCAAAGGTCTTTGAAACAACTCATAATGGGATGGAAAAAAGTGAAGGAAACAAGGTAGGAAGAGGTTTCACGGCCGTGGTGGACAATGGTCACAGCCATGGCAAGCAAAGCGCAATGAAGAGTCGAAGCAGAGAAGTGTAATGGTCGTGACAAAGCAAGGCAAATTAAGAGATCGTTTCGAAGAAAAAAAGTGTCACGACCATGACAATCATTCATGGTCATGGCCATGACATGAGAAGTTGCTCGCGTCCCATCTTGTTAAAGAAGTGTGACGATCGTGACACTTAAAACGCCACAATCGTGAGCTGAATCTGAAGAAAGAGAAGGTTGCGTGAAGAGTTGTCAGGTGGGGACCTAGGGGTATTTTTGGGACGTTTTGTAGGGTTTCTCTTGACTTGGACAGGGGTATTTAAACCCTATCATCACCCTTTGGGGTAAATCTTGCATCATTTAATTCTCTCATTCTTTTTGTCAAGAACATATTAAGAAAAGTTGAGGAAAGCAAAAGAAATCAATCATCCATCTAGTCCTTGTTGAGATTCATTGATCAAGGTTATTGGGTATTGATTTTCTTGTCCATTTCTCTTTTGTATTTAATTTTTATTATGTTATCAATGGATTTCAACGTTTTTATGTTTGATTTAAATATGTTAGCTTAATTTTCTTAGTTGGGGTGTAAAGATGTAGGCTAGGGATGGTGATTTTTCTATGTTATTAATTGGGTCTTCATGTTTGCTAATGTTCTCAATTTTGTTGACTTGTTGGGTTGGTTTAATGACATATTTGATTGGATTGTGACTTGGATTGACCACCTTAGTTATAGTTGTAGTAAGTTTAGTTGATGAATCAAGAGGTGAAGACTAAATGAGGCTTGTATGCATTAATCTTATGAGCTTTAGAGTAGAGATATTCTATGTCCATAAAGTGTTCGATGAAATTCCCGACTAGCCTAATTACCCTAATTAACTTAAGTAAGGCCGAGAGGACCCTCTTAATTAATGTAGGGATTGTTTAATTGACCTTGAGAAAGGCTTTAAATTAAATTAGAGGAGAGAACACTCAACCTTAGATACCCCTTTTCGCTAGCCTAGCAAGATAGGATTCTCAAGCCAAAATCTTAAAGCTCCAACGCCTTTTCCTTATTGATTTCTCATTTCAAACATTTAGTTTTTGTTGCTTATCTTGTGTTTTCACTCACTTACTCCAAATCCAAAAACTCAACATGAATTTCCTTGTTTTTATGTTTGTTTTCGATCACAATTAAGTCGCTTTTTTTGAGGATTCAATACCTAAGGATACTCTTAAAACTACATCGACTCTTGTGCACTTGCAAGAAGCTGATATAGTGGTGAGTATTCCCACCTGTCACGAGAGCGACCTGGGTTCGATCCCCAGCAACAGTACCAAAAACTTGATTGGTTTCTTGCAAGTGCACGAGAATCGATGTAGCAATAAAACCCTTGAGATATTCCTTGGGTGTTGAATCCACATGGAACGCGTACTAATTAATGATTGAAAAGTAAAGGAAATCGATAAAAACCAAGATTTTTAGTTGTGATGGGTTTGATTTTAAAAACATGAAATGAAATAATAAAGTAAATGCTAAAGAATCCTACTTGTTACGTTAATGAATGAGATTTTGGGATTGAGTGTTCTCTCTGGAAAAATACTTAAAACCTCTTTCAAGATCATTTAAACAATGCCTACATTTCCTAAGGGGTCCTCTTGGCCACACCTAACCAAACTAGACTCTTTAAGACATTAGGGAATTTCATCGAACACCTCACATGCATAGAATATTTCTATCCTAAATCATGTAAGTTTAATGCTTGTGAACCTCACCTAGCCTTCATCTCTCGATCCATCAAATAGGTTTATCACAACTACCATTAAAGTGATCAAGTTCAACAATAGTCAATTAAAACAAGTCATTAAATCAAATCCAAAGGGAAAACATCAATTATAGAACATAAATCACAATACTCATAAAGCAATATTCAAATATTGAACATAAAACACAAGAGTCATTCATTAACAAACAAATATTCATCAAAACTTACAACTCAACATCCAAACTCAAACCTAGAGTATCATTGTTTAAAGGAAAAAAAACACTAATCTCTAGAAGAAAAACAATATGACCAAAATAAAAGTAAGAAATAAAAAGCAAAAGTTGAGAGAGATTCCTTTCCAAGACCATAGGTCTCTTCAAATAACCCCTTTTTCCTCTTGACTCCTTTTCTCTCTTCTCTCAAGATTTTGTGGTGTGTTTTTCTTGATCTAAAGGATGCTCAAAATAGTGTGGAAGAGGTGTATTTACACCCCTCTTGGTCCCCCACAAACCTTAGAAACAATCTCTCTGACATATGCCTTTGGTCCCCACCGTTTTTGTCTTGGCCGCCACCCATTTTCTCTCTCTTCATGGAGGCCAAGATCAACACCATGATTGCGGCTCACTACTGCTCAAAATTCTCCTCTTCATCATGGCCACAGTCAAGGCCATGGTCAGTACCATGACCTTGGCTCGCTACTGCCCAAATTGCCACTTGTTACGATTTTGTCTGATTTTCTTTGCACTTTCTTCCATTAATCTTGCAACTTTGAAAACATCTTTTTCATGCATTCCTCATCATCTTACACATAATATGAAAGGAGTATAAATTCGTAAACAATAAGTACCCTTACAGCCAAAATGTTATCTATTTATACTTGAATAACCATGTAAATTTAGCGTACAACATTTATGTTAGGGAATAAATCAACAAGAGATTTTCTGTTAACCTATGGGTCAAACCAAAAGGAAATGTCCCCTCTTCCCAATTTGTAAAAAAAAAAACAGATTTGATCTTCTCTGTAATTTTCAATATGCACGCCATGCCTAACTAGTGTCAAAACTCAACCATTTAAGTTTTGTCTCTGTAATCCAGTTGGCCCACAAAGATGCTTTGATTGCAATAAGCTCCCAAATTCCCTTGCTAACAGCTACAATATTCCATAAAGCCAGATTTTTAACCCCTAATCCACCTTCTTTTTTAGGAAAACAAATTTTCTCCGATGCCACAAGACCACCTGCTTAACATTATCCTTCCCAAACCATAAGAAGTTTCTACACTTATCATAAATTTCTACAATAAAAGAGCTAGGTAGCAAAAAAAATAGAAATCCAAAACACCTCCATGCTACGCAGTACTGAATTTATAAGCTGCAGGTGCCCAGTATAAGAAAGATTTCGAGATGTCCAAGAAGTAATGCGAGTAGTGATTTTGTCTATAAGACCTGCACAATGTTCACGTTTAAGCCGAGAGGAAAGTAGGGCAGTCCAAGGTATCTCACTCGTACAAAAACCTTCCTTAAAGTTTAGGAGACTAAGCACTTCACTTTTCTACTTTTCATTCACTCCACTAAAAAATATGGAAGTCTTACCCTCATTGACATATAGCCCAAAAGTGCTAGCAAAATGATCCAGAATCAGAGAAATACTATGAAGAGATGAAATATTTGTTCCATAAAAAACAAATAAATCATCCGCAAACACCAAATGATTAAGCTGCAATGCTTTGCATCCATGGTGAAACACAAAATTGTCATCAATCATAGTCTCAAAACACCTAGACAGATATTCCATAACAAGTACAAAGAGAATGGGGAAATGGGATCCCCTTGTCTCAAACCTTTTTTCCCTGGGAAGTAACCCTCTACACAACCGTTTGTCATAAGAGAATAATGGGGAGTACGAACACAAACCATGATTAGATTAACAATTTGTCCAAGGAACCCAAAACCAAAAAGTGCCTCTTCCAAAAAATCTCACTCCACCAAATCGTAGGCTTTCCTAATATCCACTTTAAGTGCACAAGCAGATTTATTAGCCATCCTGTGATAATTCCTAACCAACGCATGTGAAAGAAGGATATTATCAACAATATTTCTACCAGGCACAAACACAGACTGATTTTTATGAACCAGTTTTGGCAGTATTTGACAGAGACGTGTAGACAACATTTTAGAAATTACCTTATACAGTACTATGTAGCATGCTATAGGGCGATAATCTCCTAAACTTGTGGGCATAGCCAATTTGGAATAATAGTTAGAACCATTGCATTAACCTGCTTAAGTAACCTCCCAGTTCTGAAAAAAGACAGTACAACAACTGTTAAATCATCTCCGATAATAGACCAGCTTTGCTTAAAAAAATAACTATTATAACCATCCAACCCAGGAGTTTTCATATCTTTAATGTCCCACAAAGCTTCTTTAACATCTTTGTGAGAAAACTCCTTACAAAGCAGCTCACAATCCTCGCTAGATAACAAAGGTCCCGCTTGCAAAATCCTAGCATCTGCATGAACTCAATTAGTCATAGCCGAACCTAGCAAGTTTTTGTAAAATCCAATCATAGCTTTAGTAATCTATTCACTATCAGCAGTATTAGAACCATATGTGAGGCTTAAGGACACAATTTTGTTCCTAGCTTGCCACACCTCATAAGATTATGAAAATACTTGGTGTTTGTTGTCACCTAATTGAACCCAATCCTCCTTTGCCTTATGTTTATAAAAGGATTCCTCATAGTACAATAATCTCCTATATTCCATCACAAGGGCCCTCTCTTCGTCAATTAAAGCAACATTAAAAGGGTCTAAAGGTAACGCTAGAGTTGTATCCGGTTCAGGGTTTTTAAAAGTTGGAACTGAAACCAAATTTTGGGTTGGACTGATTTTGACCGGTTCAACTATCAGTTCGGTTCTTTTTTTTTGAAAATTTTGTTTTTAACTTACTATTTTATCCCGTTAATTTTTTTTCCAATTTGTAAATTTTGTTATAGTCAATAATTAACTATAATATCAATAATACATTGTATTCCAAAGAGTTTTTTTTTAATAATTTTCAAACAAATTAACTATTTTACTAGTAATTACATCACATAATTTTAAACAAAATTAAAAAAAAAACTCATTAAATTTTATTAGATGTTCTCACTTATGACGAGGAATATCGTAGTTACAATACCGAATTTAATTATACAATACAAAAATTAACAATACATGATAAATTAAAATACAAGTAAAAAAACTAATGGTTGTTCGACGGTTTTTAGAAGGGGTTGAACCGGAACCTAAATTGCAACCCTCTGGCTTTGGTCAGCAAGTTCCGATTCCGATTTTGACGGGGTTTGACTGGTCCGATTCCGATCGGGTTCGCTGGTTCCAGTTCGATTTTTACACCTCTAGATAAAGCCTGTTGTATCTCATCCAACATATTCTTACAATTTTCCACTCTCAAAGAGATGGCATTGAAACTTCTCCTGTTTAGCTTCAATAACTCCCTCTTCAGCACCATTAATTTCCTCCATACACAATATTGCATATTTCCTTCCACTGTCATGTTCCACACATTACCAATAATGGTAGTAAAGTCAGGGTGTTGGCACCATATATCAAAAACTCGAAACACCCTCTTTTGAACATGACCGGTGTTTATAAGTAGCTTAACCAGCAATGGGGTATGATCTGAAATCCCCGCTAGTAACACTGTACATTCTGCCAAAGGCCTGTCCTCTACTAGTTTCAAATTAGTCAACTCTCTATCTATTCTCCTCTAAATTCTACTAATCCCTTGTTGATTATTTGTCCAAGTATACTGGTTTCCTGAAGTCTTTAATTCAAGTAAACAACAATCAGAAATACACATAAGAAAATCCTCACAAGAAACCACATCAAGTTCACCTCCATCACATATATCCCTTTCACCAAGAATGGCATTAAAATCGCCTTGAATAATCCAAAGATCCTCAATATTCCTTGCCAAATCTCGCAGGGTATTCCAGAGTTCCTTCCACTCAGCACCTGTATTAAATCCGTAAATAACACTCCATAAACACTGCCACCCATCCAACTCAACACAACAATGCATAACCTGGGCAGAAGCAGCAAGTAAATCAACTTTGCAAATATTAGGACTAGACAAAACCCAGATTCTTCCTAGCTCTGCGTATGTATAGTTATTTAACATACACCATTGCCTTAAACCAAGACCTCCCAACACTTTAGAAACATTTTCCCGCCTAACTCTAGTCTCCAAATCACCCATAACCCCCATACAACACTTAGCAAGCAAGTTCCTCACCTCAGCTTACTTTCGAGGGTCTTTCAACCCTCGAATATTCCATGTACCGATCATTAACCCCTATCAAGGGGGTCTCCCAAACCCCCCTTCCCCATCAAAATGCTCTACAAGACTTAGCCCTTCAACCAGAGAAAATCTATTAGCACCAACACTCAACTACCCAATTTCTTTTTCTTCCTGGGTTTGCCACCACCCCCTGAGACCACTTCCACCCACTGATCAGTCCCATGCGTAAGAATTGGAGTAGAGGTCTTAGCTATCTGTGAAGAAGATGGCTTCAAAGTACCCCTTTCTCTCTTGGTACAGAAATCACTACTGCAACATTTGTCTTCACCTGCTTCTGCTTAAGATCCACTTCTTCAGCAGGTTGCACTTCTTTTCTTTTCCAAAACAGTTTAGGTTTGTGCAAATTATTAGGACAATTCTCCTGGGTATAACCATGTCCTTTGCAAACATCACACATCGTAGGCTTCCATTCATAAACCACTTTTTGAGCTAATTGAACACCCTCTTCATTTTCTAAGATCACAGAATCTGGGAAAGCACCATTTATTTTCATCTTGACCAGTATTCTTGCAAAACCCAATTTCCCCTTATGCATGGTGCAAAAATCAGTGAATAAAGGAGTATCGAGAAGACTTCCTATATGACTCAAGATCTCTGTTGTCCAAAGCTCCCATGGGAGAAGCGGAAGCTGAATCCAAATTGGAAGTTTCTGCACATCACAAACATCCATTTTCATGAAAGGAACCCACTCCTTCAACAATAATGGCTTCCGATCAAAAGTGCTAGGGCCACCATTTAAAGCAGCAACCTTGCCCTCTCTACTTGAGAACTTAAACAAGAACACATTGTCCTTCACTAGATGAACAGATTCCAGCCCTATCGATTTCCATATGTTAATAGCATAAGTCTCAATCGAGGAGAATCGAGGGACCATACCAAAAACACTCACCACAATAGCATGCTGCCAACGTTCAGTCTCCATTACTCACTCCTGGAGGAATAAATCATAAAGCACAACCCTTAGCTTTATCCCTATTACCCACAGAAAGATCAGACCATTTAGTTCTTCCCTTAGCCAGAGAGTTCTGCTTGATTCCATTATCATCAACTAACTGCACCCCACCAGATCCAAGCACTTCTGGAGATGTAGAGCTACCAGCCTCCTTAGATCCACCAAGCGGCGTGTCTTTACCTTTTACCGTTGAACCAGTGCACTCTGATCCCAAAACCACCTTAACAGTCTCTACTTCAGAAACATCAGGAGCTTCTGATGTCCCCTGAACTACATGCTCTTCTTGCTGTTGAGAACTCGGCTTGCGACGAGATTTCTTCCTCATCTTGAGACCGGCAAAGCGATGTCGTGCAGAAATCAAATCAGACCACTCTCATGCAAGAAATCACAAATCCTCTGTGTGAACTACACGCCCAAACCACCAATATCCTCTTTGCCAACCAAGCTGACCAATCCCCAAAGGGAGAGGAGCCGATCGGAGCGCGAGGAACTAGGATTTGGCTCAGTTTCCAGGCGACCAGCGCACATTACAGAGAACGCTTAGCATGCACCGAGAGAGTGCCTGAAAACACCAGGGGTTGAAAGTAATTTTCAATTTTGAGATTTTCCTATAATATTGTTAGGTCTATCATGCACATTTTATCTGAAGCGTCAGATATGCACATGGATGGTGCAAGGAAATAAAGGGCAAGTTAAATAGTTCAGCGGTTAATGGATGTAGTAAGTCAAAATTATATAGGTCGTGGATGCAGTCCTTCTTCCCTCCAATATATATAAACTTGGATGTGCATGTTACATTAAGTAATATGTTACGTCTTCAAATAGTTCATTTTTGTCTTGCTGGTCATTGAAGAGTTTTAGAAATCTCGAATACGGAGTAGATGATTTAGTGATACAACTTCCTGGAGATTGCTGCCATGTTTGTGGTCGGTTTTGAGTTTTGGTCAACACTTCCTGAGGTTAAATATCATTCACACACTTAAAGCCTTGACCTATTTTGCTAGTCTCTGAATCAATGATCTTCATAATAAACCCATTTTTTCATGTATTATAATTCATGTGTTCAAAATTTTCTGCTCTAAATCAAACTTAGCAATTAAAACTGAACATATTAGGTCTCTCTGTCACTGCTGCTGTAAATGCTTAAATAGTTTATCTTTCCGTGTCTTACACTTAATCATTACATTAATTTTGTCTTAACTGTTTGCCAGTTGATTTGAAAATTCTTCTTTGGGGGAGGGATACTACAGTGAATGAATATTTGTCTTGTTCTCCTTCTATGTTTTACATACATGATTAACATGTGGTCCATTATTTTAGAGAATGTGTGTATAGGCTGCTGTGGTTTGTAACATTACATTAATGGGAAAATTTAACATTTATACTAAAAAAAATTTAGATTTTGATAAATGCCATCTAAGTTTCCAAATATAAAAAATATCATATAAAACAAACTGAATTTCACAAATGCCATTTCCACAAAACAACCGCGATATTTTCGCAAAAAATTAATTTTTTTATCGAAAAAGATAAATTTCAAGTTAGAAAAAAATCCAATCTCTCATAAGGTTTCCGGTTATCTTCAAATGTATCTATAAGTCTCTACATCACAATTTTTTGTGTAAAATTTGATTTAGTAAATTTTCGATGCATTAATTGTTTAGATTAAATGTCTCCAAATCACAATTTTTTATAAAACTTTTTATAATTTTTCCGATAGTCTCCAAATGCATCAAAATATCTCCAAATATCACTAAAAGTCCCCAATTGTCTTTAATTACATTCAAATGTCTCCAAACGTCTTCGAAAGACTAAGGCTATTTTTGTAATTTGAGTAAACTTAACATGACAGCAACAGGTCGAGTTTCAACCTCAACTACCATCACCACCACTACGATGACATCATGTCCCTACTCTAACTTTGCCTCACGTCGTCCATCATCGAATCGTGCCTCCCACCACCACAACGCTTTCGCTTTCTCCTTTTCTCTTTGCGTCGCTCGACATCGCCTTTCTTCACATCACTACGATGCTTCCTCTCAAAATTTTTCAGATTTGGTCGAGCGCTGGGCAAAACACGACAGAGGAGAAAAGGACTATGAGGAAGAAAGAAATGCGCATGAGGAGGAGAAAGAAGGATGGCAACTGGGAAGAAATAGGGGAGAGCTAGGATTTTTAAAAAGAGAAAGAGGAGAAGAAGAAGAGAGGAAGGGAGAGATAGTTGAATCAAGGAGAGAGAAACAGAAATACAAAGTAGACAATAATTTAGACAAAAAATGGTTTCATTTGATTAATTATGGCATTTTTGGGAACATGTTTCAATATAATGACATTTTTAAGATCTAACTTGTGCATGTCTGATATTCTCAAAAATACGAAACCGGCATTTTTATCATAACATATATAAATGTACGGATGTAAATAAAACTTTTCTAAACTATTATATCCTTATTTATTTTTTTATAATTACAAATATACCCTTATTTATTTTTTAAAAATTATAAATACAAGATAATGAAATGCGGGAGGATTAAAAAACAGTGGTACATAATAACATCCCAACTATGTTGGCATCCCAATAGCATCACGCTCCTAAGCTCTCCCCCAAACCGAAGTCATCACTAAAAGACTGTGAGCAAACAACAAGGTAAGCCACTAAGGGTTCTGGAATACATAATAAAGCCGGTCTATTCTAAGAACAGATATTATAGAAGCGTCTGTAGGTACCAAGGTTGCCAGTACCTCGACAATTCTAGTAAACAGCCTTCATAAGTAACATGCAGTCGACGTATCAGTCTCTTAGAGTATCTTGCTCGATTTGTAGCTTGCCCATCAGACTTATTCCTAGATTTTTAGGACGAAGGCATAATCCACTCACCTTCCTCATCGTCCACAACATCAACTCATGATTGAGGCACCTTGTCCCCTCTATTATCCTCATCATTATTGACCTCCGCCAAAGCTAGACAATCAATGGCTGAGTTCTTTGCACTGCATTCCACAGACTGCACATCATTGTTACCAGACTGAGACTCATCAAGTATATTTTCATTCACAACATGCTGTAAATGAGGCCCCACTTCAACAAAATTTCCATTCACAACAGGCTGTAAGTGTGTCACCTCAAGCAGCTCATGACTAGGTGTTTGCTCAACTATTTGTTGTTCAGGAGCAGCGACCACATCCTCCCTAGACAAAACTCCATCCAACGCAAGTGATGATTCCACTTGAGGAGGCAAAGCCAAAGCTGTGTTAAGTGTGTCAAAAGAATTTTTGAGAGAGACGACATTTGCCTTAGGAACCCAATCCTATTTTTTCACCTTTTGCCCATGTAAAGCTACCTTGGTGGAATGCTTAGGCCAGCTACTAGCCAAAGGTTTGTCCAAACGACAGCTTTTGGAGGAATGTCCTATCCTGTAACATGTAGAGCAAAAGTCTGGAAAATTCTCATATATCACATCAATAAAGAAACTCTTACTAGGCTTCTCAAGAAGAAGTGTCTCTGGGAGATCAACAGCTAAGTCCACCTCCACAAGCACTCTTGCAAAATGGAAATCACCATTAATAGTATTGTTGTCGATCTTCAAAGGTACCCCAACTCCCCTAGGCATATCAGCAAGCAGCTGAGGATGTCAATATTCCCATGGGAGTTTATAGAAACACACCCAAATTTGTGTTGTAGTCATTTTTTGAGCATTTGGGTCAAAATCTGAAGTCCAATTTTGCAGCCTAAGCATCCCAGGCTTCAAAGCCATCCCCCACGAGTCAAGAGACGAGATTTCTCCTCTTGTGTATTCAAAAGAATATGGCAATAGGCCTAGATTAGGAAGATCAAACGCCATTCCTTCAAACCCCAAATTGAGGTCAACTTCTTCACATCCTGGAGCTTCCAAGGCGATTCTCCCTTAAGCAAAACCACCCGTCCAATAAGAGCATTCTCACATAGTTTGAGACGGTCTACGTAAGCTTTTTCGTTGATCTTAACTGAAACAAATCCTCCTTTATTTTTAGGAATAATGGAAGCTGAGGGCAAGGAGGAAGCAAGCCCCTTGACGGCAGCAACAAAAGACAAACCACCTTGTTGAGCAGATTATGGAGGCGGCGCTTTCTTTAAGTTGACAATCACTTGTGTGATGGTCGGTGTAGTCGCAGCTGGCGTAGGGAAGTTCTGCTTTGATTATGGGGGTGGTGTTTTCTTCAAATCGGCAGTCACAGGCGTGTCGACCAGTGGAATCACAGACGGCATGGGGAAATTCCTCTGTACGGCATCATTGGGGTTTACAGGTTGCACAACAACCAGCGCAGGTGCAACATTAATGGGTTTCGATGGAGTCACAACAGCTTGAGCAGGTGCGGCGATAACTGATTTCGAGAGCGTCAGCATTGGTTTCTGCATGGAGAAGAGATCTGCAATGTTGACATTGCAGTTGAGAGGGAAGAGAGAAGGTCGGTAAGTAGAAGGCCAAAAGGGAGCCATTGTCGACGACGAAGCCGAGTAGCAGAAGGAAGAGAGCACTTCCAAAAAATTCAGTGTTTAATACTTTGATTAAGTTATCAAACTAATACAAAAATCTATTATCAATTCAGCTAACATATAAAAGTTTTTAGTGTTTAATACTTTCATTAAACATTACATCATTGAATATTATAGCCGGACATTTCAATTTGTAATTAATTATGGCAAAATATAGTTAATCAACAGTGCACGATTCAAAAGTAAGATTTAAACCAATTAAATTTATATAAAAAAGATCCAATAATTCATTAAGAATAAAACAATATTTTATATCTATAAAATACCATCTCAATTCATCATATTTTAACAAATGCTGGATGGGATATGGTTATGAAGGATGGACTAGATATGGACGGTTCCAATAAAATTTCTTTCTTGAACAAAAATCCTTAGAATTTAAAGATAATAATTATTTTAAACAATTTATAATACCTTGTTTTTTATGCTAGTAATTTGATCATCTTAAACTATTAACCAAACAGTTTGCTTTCTCAATTGACTTTTATTTTATACCATGTACATCCCATATTTCATTTTAAAAATAATAAAATTATTGACATCATTATATATTAATGATGATATCATCCGTTTCACTATTATTTTGTTGTTATACATTAATCTTTTGAAATATATATTTTGTTCCATATAAATAAACTTTGAATATTTCATTAATTAGCTTACAGTTGTGGCAAAATCAGACATATCATTTTACAACAGGAGTTTAAGTACATGCTTGTGTTTTGATTATATTTATGATAGTCGATGAGTATAATAATCTTGCAACTATTTTCTTTCATACTCTGATTTGTAAGATCTAAAAATGTTCTATTTACTTTTGAAAGAGATCCACTAATATGTTTCAACAAAAAATATGAGTTTGACAATTGAGAGAAGCACGAATGTTGTTGAGTATAGCGTTCACTCGTTTAATGCAGTTTAATTAGGTAAAATGAAATTATAATTCTATTGAACTTACACTTGTTTTAGAATAATATATAATTTTTAAATCATATAAAAATAAAAAAGATAATATTAGAAAGATAATAAAGTGATCACTATTTAGTTTTACATGTTCACTAATTTGTACTCTTAATCTATGTCATTATACTCTTTGAAAAGGGATTAAATACACTAATTATATAGTTAATTGATAAATTACTTTTTATTTCTTTTATTACTAATTTAAAGAGAGTTGATATAGACAAATTTAATACACACACACATATATATATATATATATAGTAAAACTACTAAAAAAGAGTATATCAATATTTTCGTCATGAATTTTTTATTAAATA
>CAODLS011979038.1:0-12293 GCA_948243855.1 Flueggea neowawraea
ATGCATCTTAAATTGATCTCTGATATTGGAAAATGCAACCCGAATTGAATTGATCTCTGACATTGGAAATGCAGCTTAAATTGAATTGATGAATGATGTTGGAGTTTGAATACATTTTAACCTGCTATAATGATTTCTTTTAGACTTGCATTGTGTATTTTGTTATAACTACAAATTTTATAATGTTGCTTTGTAGGAGTATATTCTTGACTTGAGTTAAGGTTCTTCATATTTTTCGCTCTTATTTGCCCCTGAATGGGAAAAAAAATCTTTAGATCATTCTATTAGATTTTGAAATTCATATATTGTGCCTGTGAACTAACAAAATGAAAAACTTGAAAGCTTTGATTCAATCTATTCTAACTTGTGATTTAAAGCTTAGATTAAGGGGAGTTTACATGTTTTGTCATCATTAAAAATGGGAGATTGTTAAACCAAAGGTGATCAACATTAGATCCTTTTGAGTTTTGATGATTAACAAAACTTGTACACAATAAGCCTTGTGTATGCAATTCACTCACAACGTATGCAATTGGGGAATTTGATAGAACTCACGTACGCAAGGTCTACTTCATATACGCAAATTGGAAAAGCATGAAAATCTTATATACGCAAAGACAAGTTTTACATGCATAAATCTGAAGAGTTTGCTTGATAGAATGATGTACGAGTTTGAAGAGTTGAAGAATTTTACAAGGCATTTGGTACATACGCAATGCAGAGGCTCACATCCTTAATAGAAGTAATATGTACGCAATTAGAGCACTACTGAAATGCCTCGCTCAATTTTGGTTGAATTTAAACACATATACATTACAAAATACTACGTATGCAAATCTGGGAGCTTTAGCCAGCAGAAGCTACTAGAAAGACTAATATCAAAATTACGTGCACAGTTCAAGAGCAACGTATGCAAATGTATGTAGTTGCACACGTAAGTGTTTAATTACATAATTTATCTTGCTGTGGGTGCCAAACAAGGTATTTATCAAGTTTTGAACATTTTGAAAACTCTACGTATGCAAGACATGTACTCTACGTACGCAAAGATTTGGAAGACAAGATAGAAGATATGATCGTTTGGTGTGGCATTTTTTAATTGAAAGTACCTTGGAGAGTGTTCAAAGTACAATGGTTGGATCAAGAAGTCTCTACGTACACAACAGAGTTGGATACATATGTAAGATGATGACGTACATAGAATTTCTAGTCGTTTTCGCTATCCACTCCATAGACCGAAAATTCTCCAACACACTGAATTTCAAGGAGTCATTCTCTATGATAGTTGAGCTTGATGATAGTCAACCTATATAAATGGAGTTAATTATGTGGTATGTCAATATTAAACCGTAGATTCCTACACATGCTAATACAAGTTTCAAAATATTAGGAATGTGACAATCACAATTTCTCAACAGCTAGAACACCATATTCACCGTAATCATCTAAAAAATGCCACATCATTTTTGGATAAAAGGCAAAATCTTGTCTTAAATATCTCATTTCTCTCTCTATCCCCGCCACCATCCTTGCTTCTCACTCTTCTCGCATTTTCTCTGTCTACCTCCTCAGATTTGAAGCCTTCTCTCTCTCTCTCTCCCCCCGTCTCACTCAAATCTTGTCTTTATGATTAACAACCTTCGTTAATGATCAATAGCACAACCATCCCACAGGAACACGTGTGTCTTGTCAAACCTCTTGGACTAAAAGCTAGGAAGTTAAAACAATGAAGAAAGGAGTAGAAGTGGTGACTGAAAAGATAAAGGTGCAAGCTAAAGACAGAGGCGGTGGTGGAAAACCCTAACCCAATTTGATTTTGATTTCATGCAGATTTGTAAGTTGTTTAGAGATGCGACGATTGCAAGGGGGAGAGAGGCGACGGAGAAGGAGAAAGCTGATGTTGGAAGAGAGAGTAGCAGATCTGGAATGGAAGAAAGAGAGAGGCAGCTAGGGTTGTTGTCCACCGTCCAAGTTGTTGGATTTTTCTAGTTTGTTTTTATCTCTATGTCGCAAATCTAGAATGAAAAAAAGAAGAGAGAGTAGCGGCGGCGAAGGGAAGCTTGAATGGAAGCAGGGGTTTTTCAAACGACGAATCTAGAGGGTGGCGACATCGGCAACGAAAACCCTAATTTGATTGGGCAAGTTGTTGAGATTTCTGTTGTTAGCGGCGGCTAGGGTTATGTTAATTCCATAATTTTAGTGAATATTGCAAAGTACACCTTTGAAGACCTTTTTTATACTTTTGTAGACATTTGTGGACTATTGCATACACCTTTGAAGACTTGTTGTATACCTTTTGTATACCTTTTGAAGATCTTTGAAAACTTTTTGAAGACCTTTTGAAGAACCTTTGAAAACTTTTTGCTGGAATTCATTTTTTTGCAAGAAAAAAAAAATTCGCCAAAATATTTGCGATTTCTCGTAAATATGACATTTGTCAAATTCAATTTATTTTTCTAATATTTTTTAAAATGAGAAACTTGAATGACATTTGTCAAATTTAGTATTTCTTTCTCTAATAAAAGCGTGGTTTTTCCATCACCATCGTGCGTCCAAGTAGGAGATCCAACCAAACTTGACTTGTAAGATCCAAGTAGGAGAGATCGTAGGCACAACTGCCGAGTGATAAATGAAAAATAAGACATGATAAGTAAACATACGAGAGCTTATAATTGGTTTTCGTCATGTCTCTATTAGTTTATAACAAGCAATATTGATCCAAAGACTCCTCTTGATAAGCAGAGCAGTTGTCTTGAAAACAGAGCAGAAAAAAAATCACAAAAAAGTCATCTTTGGAGGTGGAAAAGGCAAGGGTCAATTCCATTTTGCAGTGGCTGAGGTTTCTTCCTTTTCGTGGATAGGTGAGGAAGGAGATGACCCCATTACACCTCTGCATTCCACCATCCTACTCACATCCAACTTATGCATACTCATCTCCTTTTAACTTTTTCACACCATTCAAAAGTGTCCTCAACAATTTATTATGTTGATATAACAATACTATTTTTTTTCTTTTTCTTTTTGAGAGCTTATTAGTATTGATATTTATATAAATTGAATGAGTTTTATCTTTTTACTATATAATTTGTTTAATTTATATAAATACAATTAAAAATCATAAAGCATTATTAATATCACTCAAAGTTTAAAACTGTCAATTCGAATTTTCCAACGTAGAAAACAGTAAAGCATATATATATATATATCTAGAAAATAATAATATTCAAAGTTTCTTTATTCTGATTAGCAATACGAAATGCAAACTTATGCATCTTTTTTCTTTTTTCTTTTTAAATTTTTAACGTTTCAATTGTCAAGGCATGGTTGGTTTAGCTGACCTTTAAAAGTTGAGAAAAAGGTTCATTACAGACAGAATTTGAGAAATATGTGTAATTGTACCTAAAAGTTGTTATTACACTTCAGAAACCAACAAGCTCTATTGTTGTTTATGCTTGTACCTAAAAGTAGGCCAGAAGCATTTTAAGTGCCATGAGAGGTTTGTGCTTTAATGATAAATTGGGGAACCGGGCTTTGTTATGTGAATTTTTGGAACATTGAAACTAAATATTCACAATTTAAGTGCTGTAAAAAAAAATCACAATTTAAGCATATTCTGGTCTCAAAACAATGCATTAACTTTTTTACGCTTTTACTATGTAATCTACTTCTATAATTTACTTCCGCTTATATACTTGATCACTATAAACACGCCCATTAGTTTTTACACATGCACAGTATGGTAGCTGCTTCGGTGACTTAAGTAAAAACAGAGTTAGGTGACTTAAGTGTCATGGCAATTTTTTATGAACCGTTAGATGTGATGATTTAATTTTGTCCTTTTATTAGAAATAAGTTATAACACACTTGCACACACTGAAAACATTTCAACTAAATAAAAGTCAAGAATTCATGCTCATTCTCTAAATCCTAGCAGCCGCTCTCCCTCCGATTCACATGTCAATCCGTCGTCATTCTCCGAAACGCACACTCTTTTGACATTTTTGCTACAGCACATCGCTTTTGGCGATTTCACCAAATTTGGTTCGTTTCTTTGTTTGGTTTTTCTTTATGGGTTTCTTTCGATTGAAATTTTTAGATTACAGTTCTGTTTTTTGTTGAACCAAGGGTGGTTAATATTTGAATCCTTTTAGGTTTTGATAATGAACAAAATTGAGTTTGATACTTAACATTTATATGTGGTCGTGGAAGCTTTACTCGAGTAACAAAACACTTAACTCGAGTTATCAAAGCAATCCAGAGACAAGAAGTAAACTGGACTGGTAGAGTCGAATGAGAAGAAAACTTAACTC
Organism: Flueggea neowawraea; assembly: GCA_948243855.1. Classification (NCBI taxonomy): domain Eukaryota; kingdom Viridiplantae; phylum Streptophyta; class Magnoliopsida; order Malpighiales; family Phyllanthaceae; genus Flueggea; species Flueggea neowawraea. Next base: position 4,311 of record CAODLS011979038.1, read on the forward strand.
GAGTTATCATAATAATAACTCGAGTTGAACTATCTCTATATAACTCGAGTAAACAGATGATATAACTCGAGTTAAATAAGTTGTCCAGAAGAACCAAGTGTCCCGAAGAAAAAATAAACCATCAGACCTGAAAATTCAACTCGAGTAATGTTATTACCTAACTCGAGTTGTTAAGGGTTCACATAACTCGAGTTACATGTAACTTCAACTCGAGTAAGCAACACATCTCAGGAATGATTTAAACTCCTCTACTCAAGTAATTTCATGTACAACTCGAGTTGTCCATAAATTTATTGGTAACTTGAGTTATTTATTCAGAGTATCAGAGGCATAAATCCAACTCGAGTATCATTGCTCACAACTCGAGTAATTCAATGAAACATGAAGCATGGAGATGAAGGCTAACTCGAGTTACATGTTAAATAACTCTAGTTATCATTGAAGACAAAATAATTATACCTAGGACTGATAAGATCAGAGTTTAAATGTCAAAATTCAGTGCTCTCAATGGTCATATTCATCAAATGGATAACTCGAGTTAGTGAGTTAACAGTCGTGATGTTTATGGCAGATAACTCGAGTTACATAAGTACTTACTCGAGTTATATACTATGTCAGAATATTAAATACATGACTGCTCTATCTCACAACGGCTACATTAATTCTCACGACGACTAGTACAACTTGGAAATGTATAAATAGAGCCAAAACACTTCAGAAGGAGTTAATCAACAACTTGCTAACTCTTTGCAACATCTTCAAGCCTTTAATTGTTCTTATTGGCAAATCATTCATATTTCTCTCAAGAGTGATCCTATACTTGCAATTTTGTTCTTGCTTGAGAATGATAGATTACATTTATGTTCTTCATTTATAAGAGAAAATCATTGTAATAGAGAGAGTATAGTTTTCTTGTTTATCTTGAAAACAAGGGTTGTACTTGAGTGGTTTAAATCTTGCACATAAGAAGCAATAGTGTGTAGAGGTTGCCTTCACCCATTGAAGAAGGAAGTAATAGTGAATTCAAAATCTCAAGGGGAAACTTGAGGAGTGGATGTAGGCTAGGAGAGCCGAACCACTATAAATCTTGGTTTTGATCTCTCTAACTCTTTTCTCTTTACTTTAGTTATTTGAGTATATTAGTCTATTGTTGTTACTTTGCTTTTAACTTGTATTAATCATTTTAATTGCTTTCAAATCTGCTTTAAACAAGTTTTTAAAATCTAGAAATCCAATTCACCCCTTTATTGGATTGCCATTTCAGACCAACATTTTTTTTTTGAAATTTGTAAATTTAAATGTTTTGTTTTATGAAGGTGAATCTCAAATCATTTTTCTATTAAATTGAGTTAGGTGACTCCAAGTCCCCATAACAGCTACCACACAATATAATATAGTAGGTAGCTGACCTATGCATTGCAACGGGGAGACAAATACGATCATGGAAAATTTTGGCTCATAATTCACAGCGTTTAAATTTTAAAGTGTTTCAATCTCAATTATATTGTACCGTGTGGCGTCATCACGTAATCTTGAAATTGATGAACCATTAAAAGATGACGCCAACAAACTGAAAGCATAAAAACACAAGGTTAGTTTTACCCAGAATCACTGAACTTTTTGATTCACTTTAGCTTAGTTACTAAAGTGAAAAATTATTCAGAACGGTCACTCAACTTTGTTGAAAAGTTCAGGACAATCATTTTGCTATTTTTTGTCACCGGAGTTCATGAATGGACCGATACGTCATCAATTATTTACACATCAGTGTGCCATACGGACTAGAATAAAAATGTAGGTTATAATAGCTTCCACACAGACATTTTTATTCTTATCCGTGTGGCACGTTGATGTGTAAAGAATTAATGAAATGTTAGTTTATTCATGAACTCCAGTGACAAAAAATAGTAGAATGATTGTCCTAAATTTTCCAATAAAGTTGAATGATCATTCTGAATAATTTTCTACTTTAGTGACCATGGGTAAAATTAACCCTAAAAACACTCCAAGAAAGTTCTACAACAAGATTTTCCACGTAATAAAATGCAAAAACTCGATTGATCTGAAAACTTTTTGAGTTGTTTATTTGTAATTGTTCGTTCCCATTTGGCTCAAAAGGTTTTTTTTTTAATTTTTATCTTTTGCACTATAACCAGAAGCCTCACATAAAATATTTTTTTGAAACAGTTTGGTTGTTTGTTTCTTTGTAAGTGTTTATTTATGTTTGTTTGGTGTATACTACTAAAAAGACATGTTTACTATGCAACATACTTCTCTAATATATTTCTAGCAAATTTACTTTAAACAAACACACTCAATATTCTTATAATTTAAACCTCCTCCTTTTACATGCAATGATATCCAATACAAAAATATATACAAAACATAAATAAACAGAAAAATAATTTCTTAGTTCCTCAAGTTTGTCCTAATTAGTAAGTTAGTTCACGTGTTTCAATTTTGTGACTGACACATTTTTTGAAGTTTAAAACCGAATTGCACTTAAGTCTTTCCGTTAGTGATCCATTATTGATCTATTAGTAAGTTGCTGACATATTGTCATGTTCACTTTAAATGAAATTTTAAAGACAAATGCCATTGGATCTATTTTATCAGATCTATCAAGCATATGAACCCTAATTTCTTTTTGTTCTACTTCATTACTTTCAAATGTCTTCCTCCTACTCAGTTCCTTCAAACACAGATTATACAAAATTCAAGTAACAAAAATCAATTCCTAGGTTACACAAATTCTCAATCACCTAACTACACAAACATTAAACCTAGAATCACAATTTCAGTAAAAACCCAGCAACATTGCACAAAACCCACAACAAAACTGAATCAACTCACTCAGTAACTTGTCTTTTTTTTTTGGAATATTACTAGAGAGAAAGGATTCGGGAACTAAAAACAGTTACAAATACATTGATTGAAGCAAATTACAGAAGAGATGAATTTTTTAGGAAAATTTGATACAAGAAACCCAATAGAAAATGAAATGAAATTTAATGAAACAAGTCGCTACCCTTTCTTTGGCAACCCTTGAACTTGAAGAAACCATCTTGCCCGTTGTACAGGAAACCAACAAAACCATGAAATTTCTCCTCTTCTCCTCAACTACTTATAGAGGAACAAAATAAAATCTTAGCTACCAAGTGCTTCACACTCTTTCAAATTAAAATAACTTGAATTAAATGAACATAGCCACCTGAAAATCAAAGACCGAAGATAACACAATCATAAAATCCCATTTCAACTTTCTTGCAAATCTTTCGTCACCATCTGTCACCCTTACAATGTCAAGATCCACACTCATGCCGCTAACTCTTCCCGAAAATGCCGAGATCTTTGCGTCAAACTTGTTCATGGCACCGCTCCTCACTGTCATAGGTCTTCCCCACCCGAAGTCATTGTCGTACATCATGAACTTTGCCAAAATCCCTATTGTTATCATCGCTCTGTCGAAGTTCCCCAACGGAAAAAGATTTGGCTCCTTCTTCCAGTCTGCAATCCCCTTTTGCACAGTCGTGTCCATGTATGCAACGACGTTTTTGTGTTGTTGTGAGAGTGAAGGTGGATTCAATCAAAATTTCAGATCCAAAACCTTGAGAGAGAGGAGTCAGGTTTTGAAATATTGAGGATTAGAATCACGAAGGTTTGAAAGAGAGGAGTGGGATTTTGAGAGATGGAGACAAAAATTCTGTTTGAAATGGTTGTAGGTTTCGACTTTAAGGGAGGGTAGTATGGTAATGTTATATTTTTGTTAACATCGTCAGTCAAAAACGAGCGTGAAAAACTAATGCGCTTTCGAAAAAAAATGAAAACTGACCTACTAATTAAGTCAAACCCAAAGGACTCAGAAATTATTGTTCCTAAATAAATTTCTATATATTCCACCTATTTATGTCACAATTCATTGTAGAAGACAAAATTGACGAAAGACAAGCAACTGAGGACGAAAGATTCAAAATCTACAATATGCTTAATTTTGTTAATAAAACACAAACTCAAAAAAAATTCCAACTTTTCTTTTTCTTTTTATTTGATAAGTCATTTTATTTGCTTCCACTAGCAATCAAACTCACTACCTTTAACACTGGAGTCAACTACAAACCCATGAGTAATTCTTCTTTTTCTATAAAAGTCCTATTAATTTTCTCACCAATTCACATGTCCATTTCACTAATATCTTGACTAACTACAATAAAAAAACACAACCATCAAACCCCAAATGTAATATCCCACCTGTTTTGATCGATTTTCTGTAGCGTTCCGACTAATTCCGACAAAGTCTCTGGTGGAGCGACGTTCAATTTTGAATGATCTTAACTTATTTCCAATTTGATTCTGAAAAGTTTGAAGTGATGTTTGGATGTTTGAAAGATGTTTAAAGATGTTATTTTTGTAAGGTTGGGTCTTGTCAGGCATCGAAAATGATCCGACGTGCGTTTGGAAGCAATGGAAGTCGAGGAATGTTGTCTAAAACATGCCAATGTAAGTTAGAAGTTGTGAGACGTATGTTATATGGAATTCTTTCACAATGTACATTGTGGTAAGATAACGTACGTTATCTGGGAAGGAAAGATGATCAACATACGTTGCTTGTTTGTAACGGACGTTGTGCTGCTACGTTTTCAAAACAGAAGCTTTTGGATGCGATTTTGAGCCCTAACGTATGTTGTATGCATTAAACGTACGTTTTATGTGATCAAGACGTACGTTAGGAATAAAATAACTTACGTTGCCTTTGAAAATATTGAAACGGTGCGTTTCGATCGGTGGGTGTTTAAAACACCCAAAACCCAACACATTAGTCCGTCTTCGCCGTTTTTCACTCTCTCTCACTCTCAGATCGATCATATCTCTTCCTCATTGCTTCCACAACGTTCCTAAACATATTTGGAGGTAAGATTTTAGTTCCAATCACTCATTTTCATCAATTTCATGCATTTAATTTCGAAAATCCTTTTGGGCCGAAAATGAGATGGGTTTCGGATTCTGGATATTTCTGTTGCTATGAATGTTGTAGGTTGTTAGATTATGATTTTTTGAGGTTAGATTAGTGTGAATCAAGCCTTGAATTAGGAGATTTGATGAGCTATTGACTGAGCTAGGGTTTAGTTCGGATTTGAGCCAAATTGTGATGATTTTGAGTTATTTTTTAGAAACCGATTATATATTTGAGTTCCTGAGGTTGAGATTGACCTATGTGGATGTTCGGAAACGATTTTTATCTTTTGAATAGAGAGAATGACTTTTTGGGTAATTTTTTCATAGGGACTAAACTTGATATTTTACAAGTTTGGGGTTTAAATACAATTTCTGAATATTTTGAGGTTTGATTTGATAATATAAATACTTTGGAAACTGATTAGTAAATTTTGAACAGTTTGGAGACTGAATTGTAATTTTTTCATCGAGGTATGATTTTCGCCGAGAGTGTTAGATATTTATTCGCAATAGGATTTTCGTCGTCGTGGGTTGGGACGAATATCTGCATTGCATACACATATGTATTTGCCACAATACAGTATTTGACTTCATTGTAATCTGTTTCTGTATTCAGCTCTGTTTAGTTCCCGATGCGATCAGTCATTCACCAGTGGACCGCTATTGGATTGTTAGCTCGCTGTCCAAGTGAGTGGATGACAGTTTCAGACACATAGGTTGTGTCTTCTAAAATTATATATTTTTGACGTGTCTAGACTTAGCATGTAATTTGGATTAATTAAAGGATAAAAAATTCTAAAAATCCGATCTGTGTGAAAATTCTCTACTATGAAAAATAAATTTTCTTTGGAAACTTTTATGGTTTCTGAAAATAAATAGTATGTCTTAATATTTACTACAAATTTTGAGAATAAACATTTCGTTATGGATTTCAATGTATACTCTGTAGAAAATATTCTTCTGGATTTAAAAATATTTTCTAAAACGATTGTTTTGTTCTGAAATAAGTGAAGTTTCTGTACTAAGAACTTTGTTTCTGAAAATCAAATGTATTTTGTAATAAATATTTTGTCTGAACGTTTGATATATTTTGGTGAATAATTTGTATGTTCTGTATGCTACTTATTTGAATATTTTTAAATAAATATTTCAATATGTTTTTGACAAAGCATTTTGATTTGGGAGACTCAGCTACAGGGTAGCGTAGCTTTGATACACTGGTGTTGTATCAATTGCCTAAGTGGCTTACACTCATCTTAATGGCTATACCATGGTGCATAAGTGGCTATTATCAAATCCGGATGACTCTGCATGATTGATCTAATCCTATGAGAATATATTGAAATTTATCTCTGAAAATATTTTAGAATTTTTTTCTCTGAAAATATTATTCTTTGTGAGTATTTTGAAAAAATAGATATGACCTTTGGTTTTGTTAAACTTTTGATATTCTTCTTTGAAATTACTTTTCTGAAAATAAATGTAATTTTCGACAAATATTTTGAAAGGGAAATATTTTGTTGTTTCATTTTTTGAAAATTAAATATTTTTATTTAATTAATTAATTTAAATAATTCGGGTAATTCTATGTTGTCTGCCTTGTTTTTGAATAATTTCGAAATGGTTTTCAAAAATATTATTATTCTGTATATAGCGTGTGTACGTACATACACTTATATCTGCATGTGACATATTTTGAACTGTTTTCAAAGCAGTTTTTTGTGAGGTCCAGAGCCACTCTGGAGTATTATTCCTCACTGAGTTCTTACCCCTTTTCTTTTTCCTTGTTTCTTTATACTTCATCTTTTAGGTGTTCTTGATAATAATTGTTCGATCTTTGCGCCGTGAGGTACCTTGTAAGCAGTGATTGCCCTATTATTCAGGCTCAAGTTTCTGTTATGTTAGATGCTCAATATCGAGTAGTTGGTTATATATATATATATTGGTTAAAATGTTTTAAATTATTTAGTGATTTAATACCATAATTTTGTTTTATTAATATTCGAGGATATTATTTTAAAAACTTACTTTTATTAAACTATTTTAATATGACTAATAAATCAGCTAATAAATAGTATTTGAATATTTATTTTTGTACTTTAAGACTTGTGCGAGATGGGTCGGGCTTCCATAGACGGTTCGCCTCATACGCCGGTCATGATCCGAAAACGAATCGTGACATGAAATACCAAAGATCACTGGACCAAAAAGACAGAACCCACAATAAACATCCAAAACATCGTCTTTTCGTTTGATGAGCTTGGATAAACACTCCACATAATGCAAACAGAAAATACATCACCACAAGAAGGGGCGCAAATTACAATCAAACCAGCAAAGACAAACCATCACGGCGAATAAAAAAAACTAGTTCATAACAAACATAACCCCCAAGAACCCTTCACCAATACACACAAACAGTAAACCGAAAGGACAAAACACCCACAAAAAACACCGACAATGTCATCGTTTTATTCGATAAGATAGGCCACCCACATAAGGCAGTATAATTATCCACATCCAACTTTATGTATACTTTTAATAAACAAGTCCAAGGCCTTCATGAAAACAGGTTTAAAAAAATAAATTATATATTTACAACAAATTTTTTTAAAAAAACCTTGATATACTAGATAATATTCTTCTAATATTAGAGATATATGCTTTTAATTTTTAGATGCGTAAAAGACGGACATAATTTTCACATCTTCTTCAACGCTTCCGTTATAGTGATAACAATGAACCAAAAGAAAAGGGCAGAAAACAAGGTCCAAAGAGAAGATGATTCTCACATTATCCTCAAGTCATCTTATCTTGTATTGCTGAAGCCACTAAAAAGAACTAAAGAAAAGCAGAAAAATGGAGGACTTGTTGATGACATCATTGAACAAAAATAAAAAAGAAAAAAGTTGAGCCAAAAACTTTAGACCATATCAATCTATTGGCATATAAGTTTCACCTAATTTTTTCAATGTAAAACAGGCTATTGACAAAAGATAACTTCAATTTTTTCGATCAGCGACGAAAAAC
>CAODLS011979626.1:0-13533 GCA_948243855.1 Flueggea neowawraea
GGAGCTAGGTGTTTAGAGCTTTTGGCAAGAAGAAGGACAACAAGGGCAGCAACGTTTTGCTCCCCCTATGCACGACTTAGGATTCCAAAAATTAACTTAAAAGACCCTTAAATACCTTAGTCCAAATAGGGTTAGGGTTTGTTAAATACCTCCTACAGTATCTCCATGATTCTAGCCCGCATCAAGTGAGATATCTTTCTATCTTATAGGAAAATATTCTAAATCCTTTTAGGAATCATTATGGACGGCCAAAATCACTTTGTTGGAAGTAAATTAAACTCATTCTTACACTAGAAATTAGCTTAATTAACCCTAATTAACTTGGGTTTAATGGGCTTTGAGCTTCTACCCATTAAGTAAGCATAATCGCAATATCTGCAAGCATGTTACAACATATATCAAAATCCAACAAGGACTTACATTTTATTAAATCATTCAATAATTAAATAAACATGGAGAATCCTAATTTAATTATGATTCACCCCAAGATGTCATAATCAAATCAGGACTACTCACTATTGCGCTCTAAACCCTTAGTATCGACACAAACTAGTCGAACTAATTTTTGTCATTTCTTGAATCCTATTCATAATAGGAATCCTACCACAATTAGAAATCCTAATTTCATTAGGACTCTCATCATTGAGAATGATCCAAGTGTTAGGATTAATTCCATTGAAACAAAAGACGATCATTAGTTTCCATTTCAGAACTCATCCTAATTACACTAGGACTCCCATTTCGATTAGGAATCCTAGTCAAACTAGGAATTTCATATAAAATGAGATTTTCGGATTTCTAAATTAATTGGGTATCATCATAAGGTATTCTATACATTTAGATCACCTCTTTGACGATGTTCATCCGTGAGTCAAAATAGGAATCCAAGTCAAACTAGGATTGCTCGCTTGAACATTATTCATCTCCTGAATAACGTTATCCTTACAATGTGTTATTGTGTGACCCTATATGCCCTCATTCACGAGGATAGTAACCTAGGATTTGACTCCTAAATTACTTGGTATGCCTTAGCTAGCCATCATACCCCCAAGCGAACTCGAGTTGTCGTGGATCACCTTATGCCTATCATGAAAGATTACAGTGTAATTCGGTCCTTTTTCATTTTGTGCCTCTTTGAGTATAGGGCATGGATAGTGTCAACCCCTCACCTCGAAAGAATTCATCAATCACCAAGTTAAGAGAAACTATACCAAATTGATTCAACTTCCCAAGTTGTAACCAATTAGACCATGACCATGGATTTAAGTTCTCTTTACTTAATTGATAGGGCCAATGAGACAATTTCCTCATATTACTAAGGGTGACAAGCCTATCTTGACCACTCACCATACTTATTTATTTTGTGATGCAACCCAACTTTTACCTTTTTAGCAATTCAAATCAGGTTACGTAGAGTGAGATTAAAGTTACATGACTAAACACTAGTATGCCGTGGTGATCTCAAGTCAAAGGATTAGTTACACCATCTTGCGCAGTAGAGAGTTCTCAATTGACACTCAAGTAATTTACCATGTGGTCTCTCAACAGCGGGTCAATCCATCACCCACATTAACACTTAATTGTGCGGCTACATGTTTGGCCCAAATATCTCATAACTGCTTTCCATGGGGAAATGAAACCAACCAAATCATGTAATAGTCTCACTGATTATCGACGCCCAATACCGATAACCATTGATTATGGACATTTAGATATAGTGTTCAAGTATCGATGTGTTTTCCGCCAGCCATGGCACACAATGTGTGAACCTACTATATCATGGACATCGTTTCATTGATCTAATCATACAACCAAAATGATTCTTCTATCATATTAATTAGCGAAACGAAAACGTGCCTTTTATATTTTTGTTGTTACTTATATGGTGCTTTAATGGCTGGCTCCTACGACAACTACGCTAGCAATGAGAAAAATTACGGAGATATTCCAGAGGCAAGCTAGGAGTCTGGAACGTGTTTTTGTTCTGTGAGTGAACTCTTATGTGCTATATCGTATATTGTCTGTTATAATGCCGATGTTTTTAGCCGAAATGAGATGTGCAAAATTTCTGCTATGTGTTATTGTTATGAACTGAATATGTGGTGTTGATGAGATATTATGTGATATGTTGAAGTATTGATGTCTATGAGTTGAACACTTGTATGAGCTATCCGAAAATCGTTTTGCGTTGTATTGTTATAAGTGTTGTATCTGAAGGCATATGAGTTAAAAGGAATGGTAGGGCCTATTTATTCATGTATATGCAATTCTATTGGAAATATTGCTTATACGAGAAACTAGATGGAACTAAGTGCTATGCGCAACTAAATCTCGTAGGAGCCACTTCTAGATTCCATTCTACGATATTAGGCTGGCCAGCGATTTATTTGATTTATTTGATCAGACCTTCGGGTCAATTCTATTGGTATTGGAAAGACCCTTGAGATCTATTATATTGGAAACCCGGGGCTATACTTGACATATTGGGCCATTACCGAATAAATGGAACATCATAAGATTCTTTTTGATATCTTGAATGTATATGTTTTACTTATATTGTATTGAGTTGTTTGTATATATATAGTACTTGATTATATGTTGCTTGTTATTTGTTGGGTTTCTCAATGAGTTGCGACTCATATAAAATACAATTTTTTTTCCAACGTATTAGAAGTTAAATTTGAGCCATTTTCTAGAGTTGTAGATGCATGTACGCGACAGAGGTCGGAATGCCACAATCACTTTCTCTCTCCATGACACATGTGCATATAGGGTGTTGAGGATGAGATCTAAATGGCTCATCATATTTTGTGTCTAATTGCTAGAGTTATCTTGTCTTATATGTTGTGTAACTCTGATATTATTAATGTAATGATATCGATAGATTGAACATATTGCTATTTCTTTGGTATTATTATGCTTATATTGATATATGTTATAGATTTACGTGAATATATGTTATAAGGGTATGATTGTTATATAGCATAAGCAAGATCTAGTCTAGTGCACACCATAGCATAAATCAAACTACCAACCACACTAGAGTAAGGCACACTTTTCATATACTCAGCCTCCTCATTAGTGCTAGGCAATGTATTATGATCAAATTTAAGATGTGGAACCAATGGAGTAATCATCGGTGTAGAGTGATCCATGTGGAAAGCCTGTAGTAACTTTTCAATATATTTTTGCTGTGAAACATACAACAAGCCTGCATGTTTGTCTCTCCAAATCTCCATCCCCAAAATCTTCTTAGCTGCACCCAATTCCTTCATCTTAAACTCACTACTCATCAACTATTTCAGTTTATTAATTTTAGTCTGGTTCTTAGCTGTGATCAACATGTCATCTACATATTATTAACGAACCATCAGACAATGTCTTAAAGTAAACACAGTTATCATACTTATTTCAACAAAACTTATGGGATATCATAAATGCATCAAACCTCTTGTACCATTGCCTAGGTAACTGCTTCAACCCATATAAGGGCTTCTTCAATAAGCACACATGATCAGGTTTTTCAGAATCAACAAATCTCTTAGGTTGTTTCATATAAATCTCCTCCTCAAGGTTCCCATGCAAAAAAGCATTTTTAACATCAAGTTGATCAAGCTCCAAGTTAAAAACGCTTACTGTGGCTAAGAGGACCTGAATAGATTTATGCTTCACAATAGGTGAGAACATTACATTATAGTTAATCCCCTCCTTATGTGAAAATCCCTTCGCCACAAGCCTTGATTTGAACTTAGGTGGTTCATCATCTGAAATACCATCCTTTATTCTAAAAATCCATTTATAATCAATAGTTTTTACCCCATTTGGCAAAGGCACAAGTTCCTAAGTTTGATTTTTCTGCAATGATGTCATTTCTTCATCCATTGAGCTTAGTCATCTCTCTCTATCTTTACTTTCCACTGCCTCCTTATACGACCTCGATTCCTCTCTATCAATTTCTTCGGCCACTGCTAAGGCAAAATCAACAGGATCATTAATATTGACACTAACACAATCCACATACCTCGCAGGCCTTTGGATTTCCTATCTCAGTCTACTCACTGCTATACTCTATGAATCATTCTGATCGATCACGGGCTGTTCTTCAGGTGTGTCATCCACACAATTTTCCTTTGGAGCATCGACCTCAAACACCTCCTTCTGGTTTGCACCCAGATCGGTTTTATTATTTCTTGCAAGATCACCAAACTCCTTCCTCTGGCCAAACATAACAGATTCATCAAAGGTCACATCTTTACTAATAATAAATTTTGGGGTTCTATCTTTAGTACATTACAGTCTATAACCTTTCAACCTTGCAGCACACCCTAGAAATATGCATTTAACTATCTTAGGCTCTAGTTTTTCATCACGAACATAAGCATAAGCAGGACATCCAAATATTCTCAAGCCAGAATAATTAGAGGGTTTCTTGTACCATACATCTTGAGGAGTCTTAAGATCAATTATAGTCGATGGCGACCTATTTACCAGATAAGCAGCAGTGTTAACTGCTTCAGCCCAGAACTGCTTTGACAACCCAGCGTCTATCCTCATGCACCTAGCACGCTGAACAAGTGTTTGGTTCATCCGTTCTGCAACTCCATTTTGTTGTGTTGTATGTCGTACAGTGTAGTGCCTCACTATACTTTCTTTCCTACAGAACTCATCGAATTCTTTGTTACAGAATTCCAACCCATTATCTGTTTTGAGTGTCTTGACTACTTTCTCGGTTCGTTTCTCCACCATAGTCTTCCACTCACTGAACTTCCCAAACACTTAATCCTTCGACTTCAGAAAATACACCCACACCTTTCTAGAGAAGTCATCAATAAAATTAACATAGTACCTGCATCCACTATGAGATTTTGCTAAAGAAGGACCCCATAAATCAAAGTGATTGTATTCAAGGACTCCCTTAAAAGTGTGACTACCCATACTGAATTTCACCCTACATTGTTTTCCTATAACACAAGTCTCACAAAACTTTAGTTTTTCAGTCTCAGTACCTTCTAAAAGCCCTTTCTTACTCAAAATGGAAAGTCCCTTCTCACTCATGTGCCCCAATCTTCGATGCCACAACTCTGTACTGTTATCCTTTTTCTCCATAAAATCAATAACCATGGAGCTTGATACTACCACCATTCTTAACACAGAACTACCCATCAATGTATAAATCCCATGTTGCAATCTACCTTTCATTACCACAAGAAATCCTTTTGACACCTTAAGAACTCCACCACTCCCAGAGAATGTGTACCCATTTTTATCCAATGTACTCACAGAGATCAAATTCTTTCGTAGTCTAGGGACATACCAAGCATTCAATATCCTAACCATTCCATCATACCTTACACTGCCATTCCACTCCTTGAAGGTAGTAAATAACTCCTGTGAATAAGTCATATGATAAGACATCTTCCTTCTGCAGATCTGAACCCAGTTGTTTCTAAGCTCTGATACCACTTGTTAGACAAACAAACGATAGAAATGTGGAATCTAGAAAGAGAATAATCACACACACTCAACACATATAGTTTACATGGTTCGGTCAATTGACCTACATCTATGGGCAGAAAGAGGGAGAAATTGCTTTATTCACTATGAAAGTCGGCCAAAAGGTTACAAGAATTTTCCAAGCCACCTATTTATATGTTTACAAGGTTTCCTAGGAAAAGTAAAACATCCCAAACCCTAATTCATGTCCCAACACCATCATACAATAAGACACGACATGGAAGAGCAAAACACAGACAAAATCAATGAAAACACGGACAAAATCCCGTGACCGTGGGAAACTGAACATTACACGGGCTAGGATACGACTGTGTATCAGGCAGTGTCCCGTTAGCCTTCGCTACATGACCTGGGACACGGCCGTGTCTTGGGTGCTACCTGCACATGGTCTAGGACATGGCGTGTGTCAGGCCGTGTCCCACGCAGATCACTTCTTCCTTAAGGGCAGTGTATGACATGGGCTTGACACCTCTTTACACGGTTTGGGCACGTCAATGGATGCCTAGACTGGACTTAAAATGCCTCAAATCTTCATTAATTCCTCTCCAACTTGTTTTACCCAACCAAAACATAAAATGAATTCACAAAACTCCAAAAAAAATTCAATTCAATTCAACAGATTCCTAAGGTTTGGCTTCAATCTTCTTCAGGAAAATCTCACTTCAACCTTTACAATATAACTAAGGACATGGGCAAAGGGGATGCTTTTGAATGATAGGCACATAGCATTTAGCATGAAAGAGGATATGAAGAAGGGTGGAAGAAGACCTCAACATATGGCTTTGCTTGATAATATGGAAATGGGCAAATTGGTGGCAAGATTGTTTCATGATAGTGATCATTTTCTATTGTGATATCTATTCACTTGATCTTATGGATCCGAACTATGGTAGTAGTGAATTAGTCAATTAATTTAAGTTTAACATTCTATATTCTTTTTCTTTTTTTTTTGGCTGGATAACATTCTATGTACAACTTATAAATAATTTGCACATAAAGATTAGACAACATTTTATTGGTTTCGAGATCAAATAAATAAAGGAAAAATGTTAGATTTTGAGGATTACAAAGGGACATGTATATACTTATTGTGGTGAATAATTTACGGACTAATGTTTCTACAGCTGGACATTGAGAGTGTTAAAAAAAGCGGTCTGTCCATGACGGGTGAACTGAACCGGTCGGTCAAGGTGTGAACCGGGATCGTAAACCGAGACCAATTGGTAAGCCCAATTGAGTTGGGCCCATTAGGCCTATTAGGCCCATGAGCCCATAGGCCCAAGTCTATTAGGCCCATAAGCCCAATTAAAGGCTTATAAATTAAAAATACAAAAATTAAATTTCATTCTTCCATAAGCCACCAAAAACATGAAAGAGAGAGAGAGAGAAAGGAATAAGAGAAGAGTTCCTTCTTCCTCCATGCCACCTCTCTCCTCCCTTCACTCGTCCTTCGTCTGTCAATGATCCCGATCCGCGTGGCATCTAGACTAGGAAAACTAAGGTAAACACCCGTGTGAGTGGGTTACTTTTCTGTCCAACATGCTTTCACACTCAACGCTACAACAAATGTTAACTATCAACATTTGTGATGGTGTATTGCTCACAATGATCTTATTAAAGATCATGTTTTAAAGTATTACACATTTCGAATGCCATGCGGGTCTTAAGAAACATATTCCTTAGGGGATTTTGTTAACGGATCTACAATCACGTCTCACATAGACTTACATTTGAAGTTCACTTCTCCATGTGAAACTTGTACTCAAACTCACTTGTCCTTGTACAACCAAGTCTTTTCGTAACATGATACTTGGTTTCGATTTGCTTAGACTCATAAAAGATCCTTTCGATCCTTAAGTAATCGAGATCGACTGTCGCTAAGAACTGTCGAAAATTCTTTAGGTGGTTAGTGCTAAGTGGACCATTTCACTATAGACCCAACCTTCACATTACACTACAGCAAATGACGCTGTGGTCTTAGCTTCTCTTGCCACACACTTATATGTATTCCTCACTATTACGTGGAGTGGCTTTTCTGCCAAGGAAGAACACATAACTAGATATGGACTTCTCTATAGTCCACATCATTACATGGAGTAGCCACTTTCTCATCTCTATAGTCCACATCTCGGTCTTAACAATTAACTATACTATATTTGATTTCATAGACAATAAATAATGACTATTTGGATTTATGTTTAAAGTCCACTCGACTTAGAAGAATCCATGTTGGTCATCTCAATTATTAAGACAAACTCAATAATTGGATAATATATTCAACGCACAAAAATATTGTATACTAAATTAAGGCAAAACAACACAATAATAAGCCAATACAATAAATGGAATCATCATCACTTATTGAACCAACATATAATCCAAATAATTGATCTCAACGTTAATACACGTATATTAACATTGGACAACATTAACACAAACAATGCTTATAAAATTACCCCAAAATAATACTACACAAATATAGTATTTTATCATTCGCCTTTGTCTCCCAAATGGATACACAATGGATTATAATCCAACATGTTATAATAGAATTCATAATTGGTCACACCAACTTCTCAAGAATTCTACAAATCATATGACCTTAAAGTAAATCTCTCAGTTCTCAATCATGGAATAATATTGGAGATAACAATTTCTTTTGCCTTTTCTATCTAGAATCTCTAAGTGGCTTTCAACGACATTTAGGAGACCATATTCTCATGAAATTCTAGTATGAACCAATTACTTTGCCAACACCAATGATGAGAATCATATACCTTCATCACCATTGAACACTTAATGCACAATTATATCCTACCTATTACGACCACCATCTTTCCAAAATACTCATTTTTGGGAGTCGTGCAAAATTTCTTTAATTCACACTCTATTTAATGCAATATGATTTTATCCCATTCGTTTATTTGGAATAAATTACAAATAAAATGGGCATACAGATACTTGTGTATTACCCAAATAATTGAAACCTCATTTCAGTTATCTAAATAAGAATCATATTTGCACGTTTCCAAATCAATTATTTTGAAAAACCAATTTTCAAAATAATTCTTGACAGAAAAAACCATTTTTCACAATTTTAAACAATTTTTATACACCAAACAAATTGAGAAAAATTATTTTGAAACTCAAACAATTATGAAAATATACCAAAAATTCCAGTTAAATCAAAAATAATTGTTCTGAAAATTTGGCAAAAAAATGGAGGTCGTGATACGTGTCACGTGCTGCACGTGCATCATCTCTTCCGCCTCCATGTGTCATCGTCATGTGTGTACACGTGTCAGAATGACACGTGTCATTCCATGATTCGACCACGTGGGCACACGATCCAGATGGCACCGCCACGTGTCACAACCTCCATTTTTTTTCCAAATTTGCGGAACAATTGTTTTTGATTTTTTAGAATGTTTGGTATATTTTTCATAATTGTTTGAGTTTTAGAACAATTTTTTGCAAATTTTTTGGTGTATAAAAATTGTTTAAAATTGTGAAAAATGGTGTTTTTGTCAAGAATTGTTTTGGAAATTGGTTTTTCAAAATAATTGATTTGGAAATATACAAATATGGTTCTCATTTAGATAATTGAAATGAGATTTCAATTATTTGGGTAATACGCGAGTATGTGTATGCCCATTTTATTTGTAATTTATTACAAATAAACGAATGAGGTAAAACCATATTGCATTAAATAGAGTACGAATTAAAGAAAATTTGCACGACTCCCAAAAAAAGTATTTTGGGAAGATGGTGGTCGTAATGGGTAGAATATAATTGTCCGTTAAGTGTGCAATGATAATGAAGGTATATGATTCCCATCATCAGTGTTGGCAAAGTAATTGGTTCATACTAGAATTTTATGAGAACATGGTCTCCTAAGTGTCGTCGAAAACCACTTAGAGATTCTAGACAGAAAAGACAAAAGAAATTAGTATGTCTAATATTACTCCATGATTGCGAAAATAGATCGTAAGAAGTGGGAGATCCACTTTAAGGTCGTATGATTTGTAGAATTCTCGAGAAGTTGGTGTTACCACTTATGAATTCTATTATAACACGTTGAATTGTGATCCATTGTGTATCCAATTGGGAGACAAAGGCGAATGATAAAATACTATATTCGTGTAGTATTAATTTGGGTAATTTAATAAGCATTGTTTGTGTTAATGCTGTCCAATATTAATATACGTGTATTAACATTGAGATCAATTGTTTGGATTGTATGTTGGTTCAATAAATGATGACGATTCAATTAATTGT
The DNA here is from genome assembly GCA_948243855.1 of Flueggea neowawraea. Classification (NCBI taxonomy): domain Eukaryota; kingdom Viridiplantae; phylum Streptophyta; class Magnoliopsida; order Malpighiales; family Phyllanthaceae; genus Flueggea; species Flueggea neowawraea. The sequence continues at coordinate 9,793 of CAODLS011979626.1, forward strand.
ATTGGTTTATTATTGTATTGATTTGCCTTAATTTAGTATGCAATATTTCTATGCGTTGAATATATTGTCCAATTATTGAGTTTACCTTAATAATTGAGATAACCAACATGGATTTTCCTAAGTCGCGTGGACTTTAAAAGTCATTAACAATCATTATTTACTCTCTATAAAATTAAATATAGTATAGTTAATTGTTAAGACCGAGATGGTAAAGTGCACCTAGTGTACATTTCGATTCAAAGCTTAATAAGAGGCTATGTTAGTTTAATTTTTGGTTGGATAGTAAATATATGTGTATTGCTATGAATTGCTTGTATGCAACTATATTTTACTGTTTATCATGTTTATTTATGATATTCACTGCTTGTTAAGTCAGTTAATGCCGAAACACATGTTGACGTATGTTGAGCTACGTTAGGCTTAGGAGATAATGATCGTTAAAACCTAGATTATGATAATCTAGTGTGTACTTTAAGATATAAACCCGTGCCTAATTGGAACTTGGTTATGATTGAATTCAAGGACGAGTAGAATACCGCTCAATACTTTGGACTGAAGTGTCTATAAGACGTGGAAATGAGAAATTCCACTATTTCCATTATCTTCTTAATGTAAAAGATGATGGAATCATTTGACTATTTTGCAAGTATCAAGATGCAATATATTTGCAAATTGCGTTTAAGGAGCAGTTAGTTGGCGTGAAAATAACTTAGCTTAGGTCTTTGACCATCGATATTGATACTTGTTACAAGTGTCCTAGTCCTACAAGTAAAGGTGTAAGGCCTACGTGATTAGAGAGCCAGTGATATTGATCATTATTTGATTAAGGATAAGGTCCAAGCAGTTAACCACTTCTTGCCTAGAAGTTAGGAGCAAATCGAGTTGCACCTAACCAACGTTTGTCTCATAAAAGAGATTGTGAGCAATTTGATAATGTCTAATTCTATTGGATAAATTCCAATGTGAAGGCGAGGAAAATATTTAAGAACTTTAAGTCCTTAAGAAGTGAGAAACTAGACAAAATTTCGAGGAAATCCTTAAACATGAACAAAATTAACATTTTGTGAGTAAAATGTTAAACTACCAAAGGCATATCACATGTGGGTTGATACACCTTTGAGAGAATGTATCTCAAACTCATGTAAGTGAGAAGAGTTATCTTGTTCAATATTTTTTACTTGAATTTCATCATTGGTTGATAATTTATTCAATCTTAAGGATCCTCATAATGAAGTTTTGATGTGACTTTATTGGTCTCCAACTAGTTCTAAGAAGGAACAAGTTGAGCATGTAAGGAACAACTCAAAAGTGAGAGTTAAAGGTGTTGGTTTGTGCAAGCTAGTATTGTGCAAAACCAAACTTTTCCTTGCAATAGATTCTATTGTGACCTTATTGAAGTTTGCCTTCAATTCGTGTTCTAACAATAACGGAATTTTTTAGACCGTGTTTGAGTGGGAGCTACTCTGGCGCTAAAAGTGGTTTCTTAGTTAAGGTAAATGACCTAACTATTGAAAACTTTAGTTTCCATTTGTTGCTACTTCACGTGGTCATGAGGGATTATGTGAAATTAATGCAAGTAACTTAAACACTTTAGCAAAATCGAGTACATAGATTAGCTCAAGTAGGAGTATTATACAATTATGCAAGTTTAAGTTGTCTAATTGCGAGCATTGCAATGAAGGAATACTAAAGAAGAAATCATTTCAAAAGGCACTTCGAGCTAAATTCCCATTGTTGTTAATCCACTTTTGATGTATGACGTCAAAAGAATGAGAGGGCAAGGCTAATGCCTAATGCTTTGTCACTCCTGTATATATAATTGTAGAAGGTGCAATCATATCTATTTGATTTCTCATAAGTAAGAATATCCAAGTTAGTTCTTACTTCTTACTAGTCAAGATGAGAATTAAATAAAGCTTTGTGCATCGACTAAGGTCGTGAACGTCTATAAGACATATCCAAAACTTTGTGTGATGAAAGGGAAGTAAACATAAACTGTTTGTTCCTATACTCCTTGAAATTTCGCATAGCAGAGAGGAGAGGTGAAACTCTCATCAACATGTGAGAACTATGTTGGAAAAGGCTACAAAGTTTAAAATCTGTATGCTCTCTAAATCCGTTATTTGCACATCTCAGTGTATGACCTAAACCACTTGGAACTACGAGATGTATTGTCAATATCCACGATACATTGGTTGAAAAGACTAAGAGCCGTGAGGTATTAGATACCCTACTATGTCAAATGACACATTCGTCGTGGAAAAATGGGGAAATTGGGATAGTAACGAGTTATAAAAAATCATGTTCTTAAGGGATGGATTTCTTAACTGGGTTAATGTGGAAAAGATTTCACTTTAATGCAGACTCAGTAACTAAGTACCTTAGGATCACTCCATCTGAGTGGGAGAATTCTTGAGGAGGATGAGAGATGAGGTAGAAAGTTGAGTAATGTAAATCATTAGATTACATCCTTGGGTTTTAAAATCTCAAGAGATCGATCAGAGCGATTGTTATCTTTTTCTTCAAAAAAGACGCATCGACTGAGTCCTTCCGTTTTAAAATCTCAAGAGATCAATCCATTGATCCGAGCGATTGTTATCTCTTTCTCCAGAAAGGATGCATCGACTTGATTTTGGAACGATTCAACTTTTATCACATCTACCTCAAGCGTGTGCGGATGTTCCTAATTCTGACTTTAGTGAGAGCAAAATTCCTATTTTCCAAAGGGAATAGTGAACTTGATCCTAATGGGAGTCCCTGTAGGGAGCGTGAACTTGATCGTAGTGAAAGTCCCTATAGGGAGCTTGAACTTGATCCTAGTGAATGTCCTTATAAAGAGCTTGAACCCAATAGGAGCATTTTTGAAAATGCATAAGACTAAAAGGGATAAAGTCTCACGATAATATTTTTTTGATAAATGAAGTCTTATGATGACATTTATTTGATAAATAAATCCATCGTGATCCTTTTATTAACCCCACAAATCAAGGACGAACCTATAAGTATGTTAGAGGTTCACTCATCCCAGTGAGAGTTATATGGATTAAGCAATGGAAGTGCAAATGACAATTGAGATTGAACCATGTTGAAAACTGGTTAATCTACCTAAAGGGCAAGCACCCATTGGAGATAAGTGGATACATGAACGATATATCGAGTAAGACATCGATAATCGCTTAAAAGGGATATAGTCAACAAGATTGGAAAGTCCACCTTGTTGAAAGATTTACGTTCATCAAATAGACTTTGGTCATTCAGACTAGTCTATGTCTCGACCTAGATTATGAAATATATAGACTCCTTTTCTCAATAAATAATTTGGAGTAGAGACTTATAAGGTTTAATCTAATGGTTTTATCGGCGAATTCTCAATAGAGAATTTGGAGAAGAAACCTATATGGTTTAATTGAATGGTTTCATTGTCCAAGGTAAGACCTTAGACATTTTTTTGAGAAATATGGTATTTTCATGTATGTTATGATAATGCCAAGGTGGATCTTGTTATTCTAACCTAGTGTAAACATCACACTTATAGCTAGAATTGGTCTAGGATACTTGAATGACTCTAAAGATTGATCGTGATCCAACTTTGGGACATATATTATGGGTTGACCTTGGAGTCAAACTCCAAGAGATTGTTCGAGTAGATTGTTGTCCCTCTTCAAATGAGATGGATCAACAAAGTACTTAAACGTTTGAAGATGCAAAAATGCATAACCCACAGATGCCCCGTGACTAAGA
>CAODLS011979860.1:0-35504 GCA_948243855.1 Flueggea neowawraea
TACAGTTATTTTTTTACACAATTTTATAATGAAAACTAATTTTTTAAAAAAAATTGACAAAATTTATTTATTAATTAAATGAAAATATTTCATATAAAACATATTTTGAAAATCTTAAAAATAATAAAATATTTTTTATAAATTATATAAAATTAAGATTGATTTATAAAATATTTTATCAAAAATTTATTTATAAAATAATTTATCAAAATTTATTATTGAAATAATTTATAAAATTTTAAAAATAAATAAATAGTATTTTAAGGGTATATTCATAAAATACTTAGTTAGTTACTAAGGAAGTTAAACTTTCTAACTCTCATCTCAGGAAGTTACTTTCCGAGGTCAAAGGGAAGTCAAGTGCTTGACTTTTCAGAAAGTTCAACTTCATTTGTTCAACCAAGCAAATGAAATTTATCTATTTTCCGGTAAGTAGTATTTCCCCAACCTACTTACCTCCAACCAAGCAGGCCCCAAATTTAACAAAAATCAATTACTTTGTGTTAATACTAACTAATTTTAAATTAATTTATGTCTAAAATCTATTATTTGTATAATATAAAGCTTATGTACTCAGATTTATCTTTTGATGAAAATGTCTGCAAACTTCTCTTATACTTCTTGTCCCCTGTCATTCAATTATGCCAAACCTATACCAACTTCTATGCGGCATCATCCAGTAAAATTAATCTTAAGACATTCACCCAAATATGCGAAGCAAATCTGCAGTGGAATAATATATCGTCATGAGTCTTCTTCTCCGCACATAGCACACAAGTAATTTCTTAATTCAGAATTTAGGCCACTTTGCATTAAGAAAACCCGAGATGCTACCCGATCCTTTTGTAACCAACCAAGAGAACATATTGAAATGCTGGACTCGGAATTATGCCACATTGAATTGAAGTAATTATAAGTTAACTGGTTTTTGGCCAAGCTCCGATCAAATAGTAAGGAAGAAAAAAATGACGAAATATGCGAAACTTACACACCCATCATCAAGAAAGCAAATTTCTGTAGTGTTTGTTTTTACAGATTATATAATATAAATTGAGTAGGTACATAGCAGAAAAGTTGAAGGTCTAGTCGTTTTAGGGCTGACACTGCTCTGATTGTGTTGTGCCCAAATCACACAATGGCTTTGTCGTATGGGAGCAACCCTTTTATTAGAGTTGACCATAATATTAATGGGATACAAGTCAATAAGTATGAATTTGATTTTGTCCTATGACAAACATGAGAAATGGCCATTTATTTTGGAATTATAAGGTACATTTTCAAATGCAAAAGGAAAAGGAAATCACTAAATTCCGAATACTTGGTCATTTAATTTGGAATTCTAAGGTACATTTATAACACGTCAAACACCAAATTGGCTTGTAAAACCTAATTGATGTACCAGAACACATCTTAACGCTTTCGTGTCGCAACTCTAAAATAACCAGTGACATACCGACATAAAACAGTATAGACAAATGCCAAAGGACAAGCAATTCCAGGCATTTTCCATGAAAACCACATGTTCTCGTGACCATCTTGACTCTTCTCAACTTTTTTGGTTTGTAAATTCGGCGATGTTACGGTGCAAGGTACCTGAATTTGCATTCCACACAATCTGCTGTTGTTAGCGTACCACTCTGGATCATTTAATCTATCCGCTTGACGACCTTCAGGAATGCTGTTGTTAGTGTTTGTTTTAATATAATAGATTATATAACATAAATTGAGTAGATACACAGCAGAAAAAAGAATTAAATATACATAAACAATTGGTATTAAGAAAGCAATGACAATTACCTAAAGGTGAAACTAAACTATTGACGCAAGCAGTGATTGGAATCACATCACTCTCAAATGTGACAAGCCAGATTGGTCCCTTGTTGGTTTTCTGTTTCACATAAGATAAAACCTGCCGCACCTAAATGATCCTATATATGCTCTGTCTCCGATGAAACACAAACTAGTAGGAATGGTCCCAAATATGGTAAACAATTCCACCCAAGTTTCATCCTTCAAAACCCAAATTTCACTGTAATTGCGTACCAAAAAGTTGTACTAGCTCGCGAAACACAACTTATCTTCCATTTCCAACGAGCAGCCAATGTATGCGCAACCGGCAGGAAGCAACACTTCAGTAAACGTTTTATCAGCTAAATTAAAGCGAACGATTGTATCAGTGTTTTGTTCGTTTGCAAGGCGATGCACGACTCAATACACGGCTCCGTTTAGTGACACTGCATTCACAAAACTGATTACGGAATAAGGAACATCATAGCATTGTTGGGGAAAATATTGATGGGACTTTATTGACAGTAGTTCGACTACAGTGACGCAGCCAGACTTAATCGGCCCTCTTATTATCACAACCACGTTATCATCAATGGACGAATCATATTCAATCGCGAATGCTCTCACATCCAAATTATCAACCTGTCTCGCTACACCGAATATTATGTACTCGCTAATGCTTGGGTTCCACAACAGTTAATCAACTTCTTTGTTACGTATCCCCACAGTCATGCACAAGATACCATCGCAGCTACAATGAAAATGGAGATATGGATCGTAAAAGCTCGGCATATCGAGGCAACCCTTCTCAATTAGTTCATCATGACCAGCGTCCTTGTCAAATATCACTATCTTTCTTCTTTCTTCGACGAAAGCAAAACCTACGGGGGAAGTATTGCGACTATGGCGTTGTGGGTGAGCTCTAGCAAAATAAGAGTCGCTGATCGGATCATACCATAGCTTGGAAACATTCCTGAATCGAATTAGAGATTTATGAGGAAGCTTCATAAAGATTTCTTCTATGACATTGTCTGGAATTAATTGCGTATTGCTTGTTGGCGACTGTGTTGTCTTGGCTTTTTTCTTTAGAGAATACGTATATGGCGGTATGGGTGCAGAAGCGATGTTATTCCGTGTTATTTTATACTATACAGAAGCAAAGTTCAAGTTGAACCCTAATTAAACAAGTGGTTTTTACATAATACACTTGTAATACTTTACAATATTTATTTTGTAATACCAACTTTTATATATTACATATTGACTTTTTGATATTTTCAAATTTACAAATGCATATTTTTAAATTTACAAATGTATACTTTTAAATTAACCGCCTCTTGTTTATATGCTATTGAAATATTGTTGATATTCTGTTGGTGTTGTTCTGTTTTTCAAAAATTTGGGTGTTGTTTATGATATGTTTGTAATTTTATCTTTTACAGAGATGCATAACATACAAGTATTAGTTTTATAACTTGTATATAATATGTTTGCAACTTATATATACTACGAGTATGTTATGTTTATGATTTGTTTATACTATATTTGTAACTTGTATATCTTTTATAACTTGTTTATACAATGCATGTAACTTGTATATACAATATATATACAACATACAAATATATATAATACATATTAAACAACATATATGCAACATATAAACAAGTATATGAAATTGTAATTTAGAAATTTCGCCCGCAAGCATGTAATATCGAAAATTAGGATGGTGAATCTGTAATATCAATTTTTGATATGTGTAATTGTGTAAAAGTCCCATTAAATAGCATATATAAGTCGTAACCGAGTGGATTAATGTATGGACCAAGTAAAGTGGGAAATCTATTAGTGCTAATTACACAAATTGTCTATTTTTGGGCCATTATTTTTAAAAATGACACATGTTTCAATTCTACACAAATGTCAATTTTTATGTTTATTTTTAAAAATATCACATATTTAAAACTACATTTTAAAAATGCCACATTGATTTTTATGTAAATTTTAATTTTTCATTTTATCTTTTAAAGTTTTTCTCTCTCTTCAATTTTCTCTCTCTAGTTTCTCTCTCTCTCTCTCTCTCTCTCCCACTCCCACCCCAAACCCTAGCCACAACGTCGCTCCCACCCTCTTTCGCCGCTCCCACCCACTTTCGCCGCTTCTCCCACCCTTTTCCATCGTGCCCTCTGCCTCTCCTCTCTCAATTTTTGTTCGATTTTGTTCGATCTAGGATGGATCTCCATCTCGTCACATTGTTGCCTTCTGCTGCCTCGATCTGCTTCTTTGCTGCCATCTCCTCCCCATTCTGCCTTGATTTTTGTCGCTTCCTCTCCCCACTTGCCTCCCCATCTTTGTCGCCCTCGATCCGACACCACGATCTCGTCGATCGTGTCCCATCGTCCGTCGCGGTGTCTCCGTCATTTGTCACTTTTCCCATCTCATCGAGTTGGTAGGAGTCACAGTTGAGGGAGTGTGAAGGTGGCGGCTAGGGTTTCCTAACCCTAGCTGCTCCCTTCCTTTTTACCAAAACACCCTTGCATTTGATATTTTTAAAAAAATGCCACTAATTTAGATTTTTTTTAGTGTCGTTGCAAAAAACATTGTGAACTATTTAAAATGGTTCACAACAATGTACACTATTTTTGTGAATCATTGTAAACATTGAAAATTAAAAAAAATTATTTAGAATTAAAAAATTGTGCGTTGTATTTGTGAACCGTTTAAAATTGTTTACAATAATGTACTATATAATGTACACTATTTTGTGAATTATTGTGAACCATTGTGAACTGTTCAAAATGGTTTACAATGGTTAACAATAATGTATAATATAATGTGCACTATTTTGTAAACCATTGTTACAGTCAAAATCGACACTAGAAAAAATATTTTTTGGAAAAAAATTTGTTTAAAATTACTAAAAAAATTATTAAAAAAATTATTAACACTTTTTTAAAAATATGAATTGTGTATTCTATTGTGAACTATTGTGAACCCGGAATACAATCTGGATTAAGAAAAAATTAATTTTTCATGAAAAAAGACAATTTCTCACAAAAATTCGGCAATTTCTCGTGCATTTTCAAAAAAATGACATTTTTGATATGTGGTAAATATAAGGTGGCATTCACAATATTTGCAAATATGTTATTTTTAAAAAATGGCATTCCAATTTAGTATAATTGTCTAATTGTCCCAATCTAATATTATTGAAGTAGAACTTAGTTTGAATATTTGAACGACTTGCCGTTCCGTGGGATACAAACTAGAAAGTAGAGACCAAAGCAGGGATCGCACTAGAAAGGGTATAGTTGCCGTCCTCTTGCTAAAAATTTGGACAACGAATTGACTTTTTCCTTGCAAAAAAGGAAAATCCTATCTATATAAATATACTAAGACGGCTTACAAAGAGTTTAAAAAACTGACACCTATTTGTTTTAAGAAAATGACACCTGTTATTTAATGATGTGTCATTTTCTCCCGTTTTTAAATTTTTAACAATTATTATTTATTTATATTTTTGCATCGATTCCATCTCTTTCTTATCCTCTCATCGTCTCCGTCGTTTCCATCCTTAAAGGAGAGCTATTTTTCTTTTTTCTTTCAATAGAATGGAAGGGTTTAATATTTTCTCTGTGACGTTTCCTCTTGCTATATTGTCGTTGTCTCTCTTGCAGGCATGGCTTCCTCATCAAGCTCTGCTTCTACCTCATATGATGATCTACACGATTTGGTGAGCTACACAATTTACAAGACAATGAGCAAGACAGTGAGCTACACGATTTGCTGAACTCAATATATGATTAACAGAAACATCAATAAAACTAGACAGAAGGCTTCTACATCTTCAATGATAACATCCACTTCTAACTTCCATGTGTTAACTCCATTGATAGAACCAGCAACAACCAAACAGTTTGTCTCTATAATAACCTTAGATAAATGTTCAGATTCAACATAATGGAGACCATCCCTAATACCAAGGCATTCAACTGTTAAGGCATCCAAAATACCAAAGATTGGGACATGCGCATGTAAGAGCAAAACCCACCTCATCTCTCAAAATCCACCAAAAACCCCATCTCATTTTGTCATGAAATATGGCACAATCTACATTGATCTTTAGGAAACCTTCTGCTGGTTTTATCCACTTGTTAAGACTAACCAAAGCTGGAGAAGACACCAATTTTTGTCCTCCCTTGGTACTTTCTTTTTCTTTATGCAAAATTCTTTGAGAAATTCAACAAATTTAGGCTCATGATCAATTGAATCAAGTGAAAGAATACTTACCTCAAATTTTGTGAATGTCTCCTTCATGGCTTTCCCATCCTCATCCTTCATGCACTCAATTGACTTCTTAGGACCAATTAGGTCATCATCACAAAAAAAAATTGTATCAGAATTTATAAGTTGAGTTTCTACCTTGTTACTTACCTCTGTCAGCATTTTATCGTTGTCAGCATAGCCATGCCGAAAGATTGTCGCACTGTCAGGTAGTTTTAGTAACTCATCATTCTCCAATGTGATAGCATTGACGCCATGGTTTGAATCATCAATAAGTTCTATAGGCAATTCACATTTATTTTCTAAGTTATTCAACGAAGAAACCACATTATTGATCAAAGAAAACAACTCACCGTGTTCCTTGTCAAGTTCTAAATGCGAATGTCGGTTTCTTGCTGGAAATTTTGAGTTGTTGCAACCAAATTTTTCACTATCTCCTCCAAAGATTGATGTCTCTAATCTTCTTTGCCAAATTTTGAAGCAACCGGTGGTTCAGGCTGAAATTGTTGAGTTGCAGCAAGTCTTTGCACCATCTCTTTTAAAGATTGGAGGTCATCTTCATGTTCTGGAGTAGTTGTAAATTCAGGCTGGAATTGCTGAAATTTTTCAGGCTCTCTTCTATAATTGAAATTTGGCTGCTCCCACTCGCCTAAGTTGTCAGTTCGAAAATGAGCGTCAGCATTACCAGAACAACCATAAGAGTCATAAAAATAATTTGAGAATGAGTCATATTGAGGCACTGAGAACATGTTGCTTTGATAGCTTGGATAACCATAATTTGTACATGACTGCACTTGATTCCTGAAATTCATTTGATCCAAGCGAGAGATTATATTTGAAAGCGTATTTTGAATTTCAAAATATCTTACCTCGTATGGATTTTGGTTGAACCCAAAGTAATGCAAGTCATTGTCCATGATTGAAACAATTTTTTTTTTCTTTTTTTAGCTGCTAAAAAAAATCAACAAAAATAACAAATAAATAAACTTTGGCACCAATCCCGGCACTGGCTCCAAAATTTGATGGGGTGTCATTCTAGAAAATTAATTCCTACTAAAAAAATAATGATTCTGTATATAGCAGTGAGTATGGTCAAATCCACAGAGATTGTAAAGTTTATTTATTTGAAAGAAAAGCAACAAAATAAACAAGATGACGTAGAGAACAAAGATTAAATATCAAAACAGATAAAAACAGTAAAATAAAGTAAAGATAATGAAATGCAGTCAAAAGAAAATCAATAATAATAAAGCCTAGCCAATGTACTTCTCAATTCTATCCTTTCAGTTGATCACAGACACGAAAGATAAATATTAAGCATTCGAATAGACAGAGCTATAGTTAACAATGATACACTCAATTAACCAATTTCTTCTTACTTAATCAATAACTTTAGGACGCCCTGTAGACTATTTTTCTAACCATTAGACAACCCCCGAGACACCCTAACAAGGTTTAATCTATGACAACAGTAAGAATGAAAGAGAACTCTATTCTAGCCAGTGAAGTTGGAAACATTGTAATTTATTTAAAGTAGATTATTTAGTTCCATAACAATGAAAAATGTTCAATACATAAATTCATGTTATTCGTCACCTATATTAAGACTAATGTGACACACTATTAATCCTAAATAATAATATATTATTTTAGTCAATCAATCAACGAGCTTTTATCAATCAACCAACAAAAATAATAATAATGGAACTAAGGTACAAAAACTGAATAAATATTCGAAATGCTTAATAATAATTAAAACAATAGTATCACAATATATTAGGATCGAACCTTCAAAATACCTCAACTAATGAATTGTTTAGCTACTCAAACCAAAAAGAAACATGCAAAATATGAAAGAAAATAGTTGTGGGTCGTGCTACCCCCTTATAGTAATATAAAAGTTGCTGAATAATGAGTTTAAGAGAGTATTTATATTTGCTCTCTCTCAAAACCTAATTCTAATGTAAATAATATTGATAAAATAATAATAATACTAAGGTGTGGTCATGTAGAAATGCATTTATCACCTCAAATGCATAATAACAACTCCAATTCTTTCTATTTCACCAATATTTCATGTAAAACACCGAAGAAGCATAAAGACATAAAAATACATGAATAATAACAATTTATAATGCAAAACAAACATAAAATGCAACATAAAATATGTTTAAAATGTAACCTATCAGATATCCACATACTTGAACAATGCTTGTCCTCAAGCATTCTATAACTTAAAATGATTAAGAATCTTAAACTTTAATACATGAAATGCAGTACTGACAATACATGCAGAAGAGATAAAATATGCATGCAAGCCTTCTACAACATGAGAAACAAACAAAATAAGTCACAAAAAATGCAAAAAATTCACGAACAATCATAAGAAAACAAAAATCACTCAAACAAAAATGAGTTTTACCATTATTACTTACCTTTATCAGTGTTTTATCGCTTTCAGCATGGCCATTCTGAAAGATTGTTGCACTATCAGGTAGTATCAATAACTCATCATTCTCCAATGTTATAACGTTGACGCCATTGATTGGATCATCAGTAGAATCTACAAGTAATTCACATTGATTTTCCAAGTTATTCAGCGAAGAAACCACATTATTGATCGATGAAGACAACTGACTCGTGCTCCTTGTCAAATTCTAGATGCGAATGCTGGTTTCTTACTGGAACTTTTGAGTTGTTGCTACCAAATATTTCACTATCTCCTCCAAAGATTGATGCATGTAATCTTCTTTGCCAAATTCTAGAGCAACCGGTGGTTTAGGTTGAAATTGTTGAGTTGTTGCAACAAGTCTTTGCACCATCTCTTTTAAAGATTGGAGATCATCTTCATGTTCTGGAGTAGTTCTAAATTCAGGCTGAAATTGTTGAAAATTTATGAGCTCCCTTCTATAATTGAAATTTGGATGCTCGCACCACCCTGAGTTGTCAATTGAAAAATGAGGGTCAGCATTACCATAACAACCATAAGAGTCATAAAAAGAATTTGAGAATGAATCATATTGAGGTACTGGGAACATGTTGCTTTGATAACTTAAATAACTGTGATATGTACATAATTGTACTTGATTCTTGAAATTCATTCGATCCAAGTGAGAGATTATATTTGAAAGCTTATTTTGAATTTCAGAATATCTTACCTTGTATAGATCTTGGTTGAACCCAAAGTAATGCAAGTCACTATCCATGATTGAATTTTTTTTTGTTTTTTTAGTTGCTAAAAAAATCAACACAAACAACAAAAATAACAAATAAATAAACTTTGACACCAATCCCCAGTAATGACGCCAAAATTTGTTGGGATGTCAATCCAAAAAATTAATTCATACTAAAAAAAATAATGATTTTGTATATAGCAGTGAGCAAGGTCGAATCCACAGAGATTGATAAAGTTTATTTATTTGAAATAAAAGTAATAAAATAAACAAGACAACATAGAAAACAAAGATTAAATATCAAGATAAAAATAGTAAAATAAAGTAAAGAGAACGAAATGTAGTCAAAAGGAAATCAATAATAACAAAGTCTGGCCAAGGTGTTTCTAAGTTCTATCATTTTAGTTGATCACAGACACGAAAGATAAATATCAAGTATTCGAATAAACAGAGTTATAGTTAACGGTGATGCACTCAATTAATCAATCTCTTCTTACTTAATCGATAGGCTCGGAACTATTTTCCTAACCACTAGACAACCACAGACACGCCCTAAGAAAACTTAATCTATGACAGCAATAAGAACGAAAGAGACCTCTATCCTAACCAGTGAAGTCGCAAAATGTCGTAAATAATTTAAATTGGATTTTTCAGTTCCATAATAATGAACAATGTACAAGACATAAATTTACATTATTCGTTACTTAGATTAGGACTAATGTGACGCACTATCAATTCTAAATAACAATATATTATTTCAGTCAATCAATCAATGAGCTCTTATTAATCAACCAACAGAAATAATAATAAATGAAATAAGACACAGAAACTGAATAAATACTCGAAATGCTTAATAACAATTAAAACAATAGTCTCATAATATATTAGGATCGAACATTGAAAATACCTCAACTAGAGAATTGTTTAGCTACTCAAACCAAAAAGAAACATGCAAAATATGGAAAAAAATAGTTGTGGCATGTGAAGCCCCTTATAGTAATAAAAAAGTTGTTTAATAATGAGTTTAATAGAGTATTTATATGTGTTTTTTCTCAAAACCTAATCCTAATATAAATAATATTGATAAAATAATAATAATAAGGTCCAAATATTACTCCAGCAGTAATTTCGAGTTATAAGCCTTCAATCACGTCCAAGATACTCTAAAACCAAGGCCCAACAGTCTAGCACATGGCCCAATGTACAACGGTCAAATTGGTTAATGCGCCCACTACAGCATGGTTACTTCGAAATGTAATTATCGTCTAAAATGCACAGTAACAGCTCTAATTCTTTTTATTTCATCAATATTTCACCTAAAATACCAAATAAGTAAAAACATAAAAATACACTAATAACAACAATTTATAGTCCAAAACAAACATAAAATATGCATAAAATGCAATATATCACGCATGATTGTCATGAGTCCAAAAATCATCTACTTCACAAATACTTGAAGGAATTTTGCATATTATATCCTGATCTCTGATATTAAATATCATAGAAATAAGAGATCATAATTCCAACTTACGCCATCCTTTAAGACAAAAGCATTCACATCATCTGGCAGCTAAGGATCAGATAACACAGAAATAGACAAAACCAGAGCCAACTCTTCTACGACAACCAGTCAATAATAAAGGGATTGAAGCAACAACGCTACGCCAAGTGAAAGATGGACTATGCCCAATAGTAGCATGTAAAAGATCTGTAAAAGGAAAGTACCTTGCTTTCAGAACTTGTGGCAAAAGTGAATTTGGACAAGTTAAAATCGCCAGGCTTGTTTACCTAGCATTGTCAGTTTAAAAATATGCAATAGTCGGAATCAAATGGCCGCCTCAATTTTCTTTTCTGTTAGTTTCTTCCAAGCCATCCAGTTAATACCACGCCTACCATTAGAAGAGTAACCCCACCAATACGAGTTCATAATCCGCTCCAGGTCATTACAGAGAGTAATTGGAAGTAAGAAAACACTCATTGCAAAGATGGAAGAGACTGAGCAACTGTCTTTAACATCACTTCTTTACCTGCTCTTGAGAGTTGTCACCCATCCCATAAGTAAATCTTCGACTGAAACTGCGATTTCATATACTGGAAGGCTTTGGTTCTGTTCTTCCCAATAAAAGAGGGCAAACGAAGGTATTTTTGATGAGAGTTACCCACTGGAATTCCCAAAATGGAGCAAACTAACGGCTAATCTGAAGGAGACGTGTTGAGCTGAAAGATGAGATTTTTGCACATTTATAGTCTGACCTGAGGCTTTCCCATAGACAAATGATAAATCCTTAATAACAGAACATTCATCCGAAGAAGCTCTAGAAAACAAGATGCAGTCATAAACAAACAATAAATGCGATACTGCTGGAGCTCTTCTAGTAACACAGCAACATGGATAAGACTCTTTCTTTCTCTCCTTTGAATAGCAGCCGAGAATCCTTCAGCACATATAATAGACAAGTATGGAGAAAAAGGATCACGTTGGCATAATCCTCTAGTGGGAATAAATGGTTCAAGCAGCTCACCATTTAGACAGGTACGATAAGAAACAGTAGTACATAAAGCATTATAGGTTCAATTCACTTGGAAACAAAACCCAACCTAAGCATCATAAGTTTTAAAAACCACCATTCCATCTCATCGTATGCTTTACTAATGACAATTTTCAATGCTGCAGTGTCAAAAACCACTTAAGTTTGCTTACCATTAATAACAACCATTCCGTCTTATCGTATGCGCACCATTTGAGTTTGTTTGATAACTATTGCTGAATTATCAATCTCCTCAAATGAATATATTCAAGTGATTGAAGGACATCCAGTTTTTGAATGAAAGATCTAAATCACCAAACCCTCCTAAATTTTCCGTTACACTTGAAATTGGTGCCGCGAATTTTTTACGGATTGATCTTGCCCAAGCGATTGCAGTGAAGGATTGAACCATCAAGAGAAGGGTGAAAAGGGCATGAAAGATAACAAATGGACATCCTTAACACTTGCAAATTTAGCATCAACGACGACAACGCTTGACACCATCAAGATGTTTAAACCATCAAGATGTCCTTTTACATGTGTGAAAATTTGAATTAGTTTTGCTAGGTTCAACAAATTCATATATATTTTTATTCATGTATTTGTCATTTTCAAAGTATTATTATATTTTTATTCTTATCTATACCTATATATAAAAGTATGGATGTGGAAAACCAAAAAAGAAAAAGTTAAAAATACCCTTAATAAAATAATTTCTTACTTTAACTAAAAAATAAATTATGTGCTGAACGTTTAATATCCTTATAACTATTAAGCATTCCCAATCAAGTTGTAACTCCTAATCATGTTAAAAATTTAATATAAAAGAGCATTTACTAAACAATTAATACGATTAGGAATTGAAATTTAGAAATTGAAAGAAAAAATTGTCTTTAAAAAGTGCTAAATAATACGTATTATAGTTGGAGATCTTTTGTTTCAATTACAACCGAACTAAACGAATTAAAGAAAATTATAGTTTAGTCCCTTAATTTTATCCGAACTTGCAATAACGTTTCTGTGATCCATGGTAGACAAGAGGAGGACGTAGGAATGTCTATAATGGATGAGCAAATGGTTAGGAGGAGGTATTTTTTGGTGGATGGAGTCAAAATAAAGGAAAGAGTGGTGTACGACAGAAGGAAAGGCCAAAATGGGTTATTATATGATAGAGGGTAGAATAGTAGGAGAAGGTGGTTGCAATGACGGGGAAGTGTTGCATATTGTGAATCCTTTCGTGGCAATGTTTGCCGGAGAATGTGATGTTGTAGGCTCAAACATTGTATTCAAAGTTGCTTCCTTGAAGGGGATGAGCTACTATGTCTTTGTCTTTTACTCTTGCCTATTTAACACTCTTATTCTCCTCCCTTTTCTGTTCTTCCTTGGCAGGTATCTCCAGTTCCACATTGTCATCACAAATTCTATGCTTTTATATTTGCTTTATGTGGCCAGTTCAGCATTAACTTGCATATATACTATCTGCTTGTGTCTGCTCTGCACTAGACATTTGCTTCCTTTTTCACTGTTCCCGGTACTGTCAAGAGTACTCTGTCTACTTGGGACTACGGGGTATATATAGAGATCTTATAAATACCAATCTTTACTATTATTAAAGAATGTTAAGATTAATTGTGTGAAACAGTGGAACCACAACTTATGAGGTAAATTATTGATAAATTGATGTTTACAAATTTTAGAACACTAACCCTTTCTTCAATAACATTGCAGGGCAAAGTCGCATTCAAAGCAAAAATTAAATCAATAATTAACAAAGAAGAGTAATGGTGTTACACATACAAAAAATGTTCGAAGAAAAATATTAGAAGACAAACATGATAAAATGTACTGTGAAGCTTGCAAAGAGCATACATCTAACGTACCAAGGTAACTTCAAAAAATTATCAATACAGTCACACAATAACAATTATAAATACTAAATTCTACATATTCATGACAACAATGCATTTGCAAGCTTTACTTGATGTTGCAAGTCTCAGATGGAACAAAAGATGTTGATCTCATACTCTTCGATCAAGCATCATATCTTCTAAAATGTCATATCCAAACTTATCAGTCCAACCAAACCAATTAAATTTACATCGTCATTTTTATTTATATCAAACCTAAACAAAATCAAATATAAATAGGCAAAGGACAAACACAAGAGCAGGTTCTACAAAAGGTGGGCTTTGTCATAAGATAAACAATATATATTTCTAATATCTTCTAGATATGCCTCCACAAAGACCAACTATTTTATCGCACAAGAAATTCAAATTGTCGGAGAGAGCCATGTCGACAAGCATACAAATAAAAGAAGAAGCGAAGTCAAACTCGATGATGTAGCAAAATCAATAAATGGCATGGAGGACAATGCAAAAAATAACATGGAGGACAATATTGTTCAAGTAATTGAAGCTAATAAAGAAGACATAAAAACTCAAGTCAAAGGGGGGAAGAGCAAAACAACAAATATCGAAACCACCAAAAAAATGGAAACCAAATTGGACTCAAAGCATACAAATGGTCAGAAGAGCTCACAACGTAGAGGTAAAGAAAAAAAGACCAAACCACAAACCGACAAAGATGAGGAAGACATGCTGATAAAATATTTGAGGAAAAAAACAACCAAATAGATTGCTTACATTTATTTTTAAGTGTAGTTTTTTTACAGTTTGAAATTTCAAATTTTTGTTGTTATTACTTAACAAATTTTACATTCATACAATTTTAGCACTACTATTCCATTTTATTCTTAACGTTTGCCTTATTTCTACACAATTAATAACTACAAAAACCATTCACGATGATATTAACACAAATATTACTTACACATGCTCTAAAATTATAAACATGTCATATCAAACTCCAATGTCAAAGCATAAGGCCAACAAAATATCCTTAATCTAAACTATAGTATTATATAGTGTTGCATTTCCATTTCATTCACAAATCTACATCTCAACTTCTGAAGTACACAAATGTAAGAACACATGCAAAGAAATTTTACTTCCTTTCGTCGAGACCCTAGAACGTTTAGAGAGAGACACTGATCACATGCATACAACTTCGAGGTGGTCGTCCTGGAGGTTACCACTGGTCGAAGAGCAATCGATCCCATTGACGAAGAACCAAAAATGAGTTTAGTGGAGTAGATTTGGAATCATTATGAAGCTAGGAATTTGAGATTCACCTCTGACAAGAGACTTGATATGAATTTTGAGAAGCAACTGGAGTGTTTGATGGTCGTACAAGAGAGAGTGTCGACGAAGATATACTGGGGCCACAGACAAATAAAGAACAATGGGATTGAGACTTTAGAGAGGCAGGAAGAATTGATTGAGACAGAGTAATTTCATTGACAAAGACAACAAGGGAAGTGATAGAGAAAGCGTCGACGGGGCTGGAAATCAGGGAGAGACACAAAGAGTCGAGAGTCATAACAGCGACGGAGATATAGTAAGGACATAGAGAAAGAAAGAATGTTGGGATTGAGACTTCAAAGAGCCAGGAAGCAGCGATAGAGACAAAACAATTTTAGGATTTATTTAGATTGGGAAAGTGGGAGTGAATTGTGTGAACTAGACCTCCTAATCATTTTTTTCACTTTAATTAAGTTTTTTATTCATTTAAAATTTCAAACAAAACAAAAAATCTATATTTTTTTGTTTCCTTTCATCATCTATAGCATTTATTTTCTATAAGTATTTAAGATAGGAATTGTTTTACTAAACATATACATTACGAATTATATAACTGATAAAATAAAACAAAAATAATATTTTTATATGAAATAATGAACGACAGAATTTATGGGGTAAATCAATTGTCAAAAACAAATGCATTGTAAAACAAAAAGCAAAAGACAAAAAATTGATGAACATAAAGATAACATGCCAATAAAATTATTAAAAAACAACAACAAATTACGTTACTTTTCTTTGAAATTTTTCAATTTTTATATGTTTATGTGATACATTAATTACTATCTATTCTTTTATTTTCTATCATGAACAGTTTTATCTTTACTAATTTTAGTAAAATTATATTTTATTATGTACATTTACTGGTAAAAACCACACGTGTACCGTGCGTGTCGAATTTACCAGTATTTTTAAATTTCATCAATGTTCATTTCTTAAAAATATAAACAGATAAATTAAACTCATCGACGCTTAATTGTCAGTTGATATCAAACAACTATTATAAACAGATTTAACAAATTTAACATTCAACACTTAAAATTTAGTATTCAAAACTTAAAAATCAATACTTAATACTTGAGTACTTAATTTTTAGTTATATTAAACGGACCCTAAATTTCCATGACAAGAAATTATTGCCAGAAACAGTGAACAGTGGCGAAACTAGGTGGAATCGGACAGAACCGGCACTGCCACTGGTCGTCTAGTCAAATAATTCCACCTCCGTCACAAAATCATATTACTGGACTGTCGTTTGGCACCTAATATTCAATGAGAGCTTTGGTTGTTTTTGCAATTTTAGTTATCAAATATAAAAGCTCTTTTCCGTCTCCTTACAAAAAGAAAATTCAAAAAAAATTAAGAGAATCAAGATTCATATTTGTTAAGAGATTTGGACGTGAGAAAGAAAGAAAAATTTTCAACATTGTTTTTTTATCGTTTAAATTAAGAAAGTTAGATAACATCCTTTAAATTAAGAAGGGAAGTGGGTAAATTAATAAATAGAGCTGGTATCAATGATTTCGCCAATCGATTCTTGAAAGATAATTAAGGATATAATTAATTATATGAGTGGCTCTTTTCACTATCAGTGTAAAATGGAAAGCATTGACAAAATGTTCTCACCCAAGTTTCATCCTTCATAACCCAAATAGTGGAAGTATTTCTTAATAGCTTGTTATACAAAGATTACCTTCCAATTCAAGCAAGCTTTGGGATACGACACCTTACTGAAGGTTTCATTACCTAAATCAAAGCGAACTATTTGTTCTGCACCTAGAAGCCAATACACAGCTCCATGTAGCGACATCACCGCGACCGTGTTTCTAGGATGTGGAAAATAATCGGAAAGATCATAGGAAATTCATGTTTACATATGGTTTTACATTGATTATCACTGTAAGCGTTGGTTTCCAGCTGCTCACTTATGCTAGAATTAACTCTAATGTTAATGAGTTACAAACCTAATGGTATAAATTTGATTTTGTCCCATAACAAACATGAGAAATGGCCATTTATTTTGGAATTTTAAGGTACATTTTCAATTGCAAAAGGAAGTCACTAAATTCTGAATACTTGGGTCTACTAACCATTTATTTTGGAATTTTAAGGTACATTTTCAACACGTCAAACACGAAATTGGTTTGTAAAACCTACTTGTGTACCAGAACGCACCTGTCGCAACTCTGAAATAACCAGTGACATATAGACATAAAACAATAGAGACAGATGCAAAAGGATAAGCAATTCCAGCCGTTGTCCATGAAAACCATATGTCCTCTTGACTGTCTTGACTCTCCACAACTTTTCTGGTATGTAAATTCGGCGACGGCTCGGTGCACGGTACCTGAATTTGCATTCCACACAATCTGTTGTTGTTAGCATACCACTTTGGATCATTCAATCTATCCATTTGAGGACCTTCAGGAATGCGACCTTCAAGCGTGTTGTTACTCAAGTCCAAATTATTTAGCTGAAGGAGCTTTGAAAATGAGTCAGGAACTTTTCCTGAAAGTTTGTTGTTTTGACAAATCAAGACTTCCCAAATTTTGTAAATTGCCAAGACTCTCTGGTATAATTCCAGAGAGATTGTTGTTGGACAAATTTAAGGACTTCAATCCTTCCATATCACCTAATGTGTTAGGAATTGTGTCTGATAATTGGTTGTTTGACAGATCAAGAATACCATACATATAGATAGAATTGCCAAATAGACTTTGCTTTGATCTTTTCCAAAGGACTTCAAAATTACCAGGATTATAGACTACATAAGAGAATGTAACTGAAATCCCTTCGGCAACACCTTTTTTGCTTAGTCGATTCAGATTAGGTAAACTAACAAGGATTTTCCCATTAAGCTTATTGTTGGAAAGATCAAGTACTTTGAGATGTTTCAGTTTTGACAATTGAGCAGGAATAGTCCCTTGAAAACAGTTGTCTCCCAAACTTAAGAATTGGAGCGAGGAAAAACGAGAGAGAAATTCTGGGATTTTACCTGCAATATTGTTGTCAGGCAGATCAAGCCATTTTAGTCGACTCCAATTAGCTGATTTCCTAGGCAGGGAAATACCCGAAAATGCATTGTGACTCAACACAAGAGCTTCTATTGTGGGTGCGAAAGGTAGAGGAATCTGTCCATACATCATGTTGTTGGAAAGATTGACATAAATCAGTGATGAATGTTGACTGAAAGCCGGAAATTGGCTGCCTGAAAATCGGTTGCAAGACAAATCTAATACCCTTAGGTGAGACATATTAAAGACTGATTTAGGTAGTGCTCCAGAAAAACTATTGGTCGGTAAGAGATTCTAGTAATTCTAGTTCAGCTAGCCATGGAGGAAAAGTTCCGGTGAGATCACAATTGTCCATTTCCAAGATTTTAAGAGCTGTTTGGTTGGAAATCCACTTAGGAATCGGCGCTTGAATACGGCAAGAACTCAAGAACAACTCTTCGAACATGCTTCTTGGTGCCAGGCTCAAATTCTTAAACCTGAGATTGAGCAAAAAGCTTCATATGTTCAAAATTGAAAAGCCATGTGGGAATATCTCCAAACAAAGAGTTACTACTGAATGATAGATATTCTAACTGCTGCATATTCTGAATTGATGAGGGTATCTCTCCAAAAAAATTGCAATGGCTGAAAGATAGATAGGAAATGCGTGAGAGATTACCAATTTTCGCCGGTATCTCCATGGAAAGAAAGTTGTAATAAACATCTAAATGATATAGATTCCCGAGATTCAGGATTGACATGGTAATGGCCCTGAAAAGCTGTTGTTGTAAAGTGTCAACCAAGTAAGAGAAGTAAGGTTTCCAATCTCTATTGGAATACCTCCCTCTATGCCATTGTTGCCTAAATCAAGCTCCTCCAGGGTTTTCAAACGAAGGAGTGGCTTCAAGACATCAACATTTACACAGTTTTCAGGTTAAGCGAGGGAATGAGAGACGTGAAATCAAGAGAAGTCACTTGTGTGTTGGATTTATGATCACAATGTACTCTATCCCAATAACAACAATTGATGGAAGAGTCCCATGTCTCTAAGCCTTGAAGATGCTCAGTGTCACTAGAATTGTCCCCTAGTAACAAAGATTTGAATTCAAGAAGGGCTTGTTTCTGAACTTGAGGACAACAAACACAAAGATTGCAGCAAGAAATTAAGATGCGAAATGTGTATATAAGGTAGTCTTAATGTGTACATGAAATAAAATATAATGGGAACACAACAAAAGTATTGAAATACTAAAAACAAAAGGGTAGGCTCAAAAAATTAGGAGTGTCAATTCGTGTTAGACGTGTCGTAATTGTGTTATGCTATTTACATATCACATATTATTATACATGACATAAACATTACAAAAATTGAATTCGTGTAATTCATGCCGTGTGCTCACAAATTATGTTATCGTATAAAATTGCCTTAACGGAAAGGCTTTCACAAGAGTCAAATCCTACCAACTCCAGAAAAATAGTTAATAGCTAAAGATAATTCAAACTTTACTTATTTTATTAAAAATAATCTAAATTTTCAAAAATAATATGATATATTTTGAACTTTACTTTATTATCAAGTATAAAATATTGACAACATGTAATAAAATGGATGAAGTTTGTATTATGTTTAGCTGTTAATTCATTCAGAAAAATGTGCACATTAAACAATTATTATAAGGTATATTATAAAAGCAGTTTTTTAAAAGTGCCATTACGTTGGTGGCTATTTTAAACAAAGCGTAACTCAATAATTGGATTAATGACACTTTTAAAATATTCACATAAGAAAAAATACTTTAAAGCGCTATTTATAAAACACCACGAGGAGACGAACAGTAGGAGACTTCATTGAACAGACCATCGATTCATACTTTGATGAGACATAAATGATCGTTGGAGAAAAGAAATGATAAAGCCATAAATAAAATTGAATTAGTGTGTGAAACAATGATCATCGGTTGCCGCAATTCCGGTTAATTGCATACACAGTCATTGAAATATCCGAAAAAGTTCACTAAAGTCACTTAAGTGATTTTTTATTCAATAAGATAATTGAACTAATTTTTTCGGTTTAGCAAAGTTATTTGGCCGCATGACTCAACATTTTTTGCCATCTGTGCAGCAACCATAGCCACGTCGGTCCACGTTTAATTGTCACGTGTTATTAATGGACACATAGCAAGAACACATGACAAAGGCGCAAAGTTAAAAAAAAAAACACAAAAATTGGGGTGGGTCACAGGTTGCAAAATAAAACAAAAAGGAGGGGACCAAATGAGACAAACTCGTAAACAAATAAAAGAAGTGAAAGTGAAGTTAATAGTGGAACCCTAGGTGCATGCAAACTCAAAAAAATCCATGCAAAATGTCATTTTCTTCCTTCTTTGAGCAATTAATCGTTTGATTTCCACAATTTGTGGTGTGAATGATGATCCAGGTATGTTAGAACTAGTTGGTCGGCTTCACCTATATCTTTTGCTTCCCAATGGTTGTTGGACCGAAAAAATTAGTTCAATGATCTTATTGAAAAAAAAAATCACTTAAATGACTTTAGTGAACTTTTTTGAATATTTCAGTGACCGTGTATGCAATTAAACCCTCAATTATGTATGTTTATATAACTGTATGTTGCACAATAAGTGTGTTTTGTTTATTTGCGTAGTATATGAGTGGGAATAAGATGTACACCAAATATAAATAAGTATTTTTTAAATAATTATATCATTCCATAATAATAAATTAAACGGTAAATAAACAATTCAAAAAAATAATGATAATACATAAACTATAACCAGCTGGTGCTTAGCTTAAGGGGGTGATGAGAATACTGACTATGATCAACATAGTTGATCGATGCTTAATGGAAGATTACGGAAGTTAACAGCAAGTTGTGTAGATTCTGTTAGATTGCTATTTTCTGATGTCAGTTTACGTCAGAGTTAGTAACAAATATGGCATCTGGGGTGCAGAAACGATGTTATTCCATGTTATTTTAAATTATACAGAAGCAAGTTCAAGTTTAACCCTAATTGCCGAGGCTTGGTAGCTCCGTTGCTAGAGCACTTTCTCATTGATGACGAAGCCCTATGACAAGTTTTGTGCGTCTTTAAGTGTCTCCTTCTTAGAATTGAGGCAAGATAAAAAAAAATTAACCCTAATTAAACAACATACACAAGCCAAGCCGAGCCGAGTGGGATTAATGTTTGGACTGAGTGAGGTAGGAAATCCAGTACTTAGTTTGAATATTTGAATGACTTGTCGTTCAGTGGGATACAAGCTAGACAGTAGAAACCAAAGCAGTGATCGCACACTCGCACTAGAAAGGGTATAGGTGCTATCGCCTCTTGCTAAAAATTCGAAAAACTACAGGTCGTCTGAGATAGTGACTATGCTGCAGAAGTGGCCTGTCGCTTAGCTTCAGTTTGTGTTGATGATTTGCAGTTATTGCAATTTCCAGGTATCAAATATAAATGATGATTTTTTCATTCTCTTTTCGTTCTCTTCCAATTGCTTCTCTCTGAGTCTCAAACTCCCAATGAAGTCTTTTCATTTGGACTTCAATTTTTCTCTCCCTTTCTTTGGTTAAACCACAACAACAATCATCAAATGCAAATAAGGTCTAGAGTTCAAGCTCCACAGGTAAGCTCACTTTATCTTTGAACTGTTATTCTTGATTATTGTGTTTCTTTTGTGTTAAATTTGTGAATTTTTTGAATACCCAGTTTTGAATTTGCTGATTAAATCATTAGAAAGTGGAGTTCTTGAGTGAAATTTAAGTGATGTATTTGTCAATCAGATAATCCTGGCCCATTTTCTGGTTTAAGCATATCTAAATTACTGTTTCCAGCCCCCCGTTTAAAAATATCAGTTAGGGATTTCTAAGAATTCTTATTCAAATATTGTTATCTTTGTCTCTGTGTTGCCTCGGAATAGAAATTGAATACCCCTTGATAAATCCATATCGATTATCCAATTATGAGACAAAGATTGTGCCTGTTTGATAAGATTTCTGATTGAAAAGTGCCCTCTGTTTTGACTAATCAAAATCCTGGTTTGTTTTCTTGTTATAGCAGGTCTAAATTAGAGTTTCCAGTCCCTTGTTTAAAACGATTAGTCATGGTTAGGGCTTTCTGAGAATTCTTATTCAAGTATTGCTATCTTTTGTCTCTGTGTTGCCTCGGAATAGAAATTGAATGCCCCTTGATAAATCCATGTTGATTATCTGATTTTGAGACAAAGATGGTGACTGTTTAATAAGATTTCTGACTAAAAACTGCCCTCTATTTTGAATGATTGAAATCCTGGTTTGTTTTCTTGTTTTGGCATATCTAAATTAATATTTACACTCCTGTGTTTAAAACGGTCGGTCACAGGTAGGGCTTCCTGAGAATTCTTATTCAAGTATTGTTATCTTTGTCTCTGTGTTGCCTCGGTTTAGAAATTGAAAGCCCCTTGATAAATCCATGTTGTTTTATCTGATTATGAGACAAAGATGGTGCTTGTTTTATAAGATTTCTGTTTGGAAAGTGCCCTCTGTTTAGACTGATCGAATTCCTGGTTTGTTTTCTTGTTTTAGCATATCTAAATTATTGTTTCCAGCACCGTGTTTAACCCCATCAGCCACAGTTAGGGCTTTCTGAGAATTCTTGTCCAAGTATTGCTATCTTTGTCTCTGTGTTGCCTCGGAATAGAAATTGAATGCTCCTTGATAAATCCATGTTGATTATCTGATTATGAGACAATGATGGTGCTTGTTTGATAAGATTTTTGATTGGAAAGTGTGCTCTGCTTTGACTGATGGAAATCCTGGGTTGTTTTATTGTTTTAGTATATCCCAATTACTGTTTCCAGTCCCTTGTTTAAAACAGCAGTCACAGTTGGGGCTTCCTGAGAATTCTTATTCAAGTATTGTTATCTTTGTCTCTGTGTTGACTCGGAGTAGAAATTGAATGCCCCTTGATAAATCCATGTTGATTATCTGATTATGAGACAAAGATGGTGCTTGCTTGATAAGATTTCTGACTGGAAAGTGCCCTATGTTTTGATGGATGGAAATCCTGGCTTGTTTTCTTGTTTTAAATTATTCCAATTACTGTTTCCAGTCCCTTGTTTAAAACGATCCATCACAGTTAGGACTTCCTGAGAATTCTTATTCAAGTATTGTTATCTTTGTCTCTGTGTTGCCTCGGAATAGTAATTGAATGCTCCTTGATAAACCCATGTCGATTATCCGATTTTGAGACAAAGATGGTGCCTGTTTGATAAGATTTATGATTGAAAAGTGCCCGCTGTTTTGACTGATCGAAATCCTGGTTTGTTTCCTTGTTATAGCAGGTCTAAATTACAGTTTCCAGTCCCTTGTTTAAAACGATTAGTCACGGTTAGGGCTTTCTGAGAATTCTTATTCAAGTATTGCTATCTTTTGTCTCTGTGTTGCCTTGGAATAGAAATTGAATGCCCCTTGATAAATCCGTAGTGATTATCCGTTTATGAGACAAAGATGGTGCTTGTTTAATAAGATTTCTTATTAGAAAGTGTCCTTTATTTTGACTGGTGGAAATCCTGGTCCTTTTCTTGTTTAAACATATCTAAATTACTGGTTCCAGCCCTGTGTTCAAAACGATCACTCAAAGTTAGGGCTTTCCAAGAATTCTTATTCAAGTATTGCTATCTTTGTCTCTGTGTTGCCTCGGAATAGTAATTGAATGCCTCTTGATAAACCCATGTCGATTATCCGATTATGAGACAAAGATGGTGCCTGTTTGATAAGATTTCTGATTGAAAAGTGCCCTCTGTTTTGACTGATCGAAATCCTGGTTTGTTTTCTTGTTATAGAAGGTCTAAATTACAGTTTCCAGTCCCTTGTTTAAAATGATTAGTCACGGTTAGGGCTTTCTGAGAATTCTTATTCAAGTATTGCTATCTTTTGTCTCTGTGTTGCCTCGGAATAAAAATTGAATGCCCCTTGATAAATCCATAGTGATTATCTGTTTATGAGACAAAGATGGTGCTTGTTTAATAAGATTTCTGATTGAAAAGTGCCCTTTGTTTTGACTGATTAAAATCCTGGTCTGGTTTCTTGTTTCAGCATATCTAAATTACTGTTTACAGTCCCTTATGTAAAATGATCAGTCTCAGTTAGGGCTTTCTGGGAATTCTTATTGAAGTATTGCTATCTTTGTCTCTGTGTTGCCTTGGAATAGAAATTGAATGCTCAATGGGGAATAAGTGCTTGATAAATCCTTCTTGTTTATCTGATTATGAGACAAAGATGGTACTTGTTTTATAAGATTTCTGTTTGGAAAGTGCATTCTGTTTTTGACCGATTTAAATTCTGGTTTGTTTTCTTGTTTTAGCATGTGTAAATTACAGTTTCCAGGCCCATGTTTAAAACTATCAGTTGCAATTACGGCTTCGTGAGAATTCTTATTAAAATGTTGCTATCTTTGTCTGTGTTGGCTCAGAATAGGAATTGAATGCCCAATGGGAATAAGTGCTTGATAAATCCATCTTGTTGAGCCAAAGCTAGTACTTGTTTTATAAGAGTTCTGATTGGAAAGTGCGCTCTTGTTGTGACTGATCGAAATCTTAGCTTCCTTCCAAATGTTTTTTGTTATAGCAAATCAAAATTGCTGCTTTTATCCTTGTATATTAAATGATCAGTCACAATCAGGGTTATCTGAGAATTCTAATTCAACTATTGTTATCTTTGTCTCTGTGTTGCCTCGGATTAAAAGTTGAATGACTTAATGAGCAGTAAGTTCATTTGATTATGAGACAAAGGTTGTGCTTGTCATTTGGTGCCCAAATATTAGGGTTTTAAACCCTTCATCTAAACTGCTTGTGTCTTTGCCCCTGCCCTTTATTTAAACTGATGGTGTGTTTTTTGCCCTTGATTAGACCACTGTTTTCTGAAATGTTATGTTTTAGCAGACCAATGTGAAGTCGTCTGCCCCCCTTTTATTTTTTCCTGTTATGAGATGAAGATAGTGTGTAATGCATTATCTCTTGTGCCTAACTCACTTAAGAAAATAATTGTTGCCATGTTTTTATGGTTAATAGATAAGAGATTTTTTCTATTCCATTGGCGGCTGCCCCATCTAATGTGCCACTCTTTCGGTTGTTTCATTTGTCCTTCTTATGAGATAAAGATAGTGTGTAATGCACCATCTTTTGTGCCGAAGTTGCTCAAGATAATTGCCATTTTTTCTTGTTTAATGGATAAGAGATTTTTTTTCTCTTCCTTTGGCTGCTGCCTCATCTAATGTGCCACTCTTTCGGTTGTTTCCTTTGGTCAATTTTTGCACTCTTTCCATTCTCTTTCCATTGTTTTATCTGTCCCTCTTATGAAATAAAGATAGTGCATAATGCACTTTCTTTTGTGGCGGAGTAGCTCAGGGAAATAGCAGTCGCGTTGCCATTTTTCATGGTTAAAAGATAAGATGGCCACTGCCCCATCTCATGTGCCACTCTTTTGGTTGTTGTCTCTGGTCTTTTTTTTCTAAAAAAGAATAAGAAAAAGAAAAAGAAAAACGGAATTGGTGCCTTGTTCAATGGGCAACACTAGTGCTTCATGCACTACTATGTGAAAAGAAGCCAAGATAAATTCATATTTTTGTGCCCCATAGGATATGTTTTCAATTATCTGTACTCGCTGTACTGCATTGGCTCCATAATTGCTGTATCTTTTGTTGTTTATTTGAATGCCATTTTCAATCGTCTGCATTGGCTCTACAGTCTCCATATTGGAGTAAAAATTGAATGCCCAGTAACCTTGATTTAATGGGCAATAAGTGCTTGATAAATCTCTGTTGTGCATCTGATAATGAGACAGATTGTTCTTGTTTTTTAAGATTTATCCTTTGAAATTCTCTGTGCCTCTCTTATGGTAACCCTGTCTTGTTTTAATGGGCAATTCATGATAGTGCCTTGTTTGACTCAGGTGCCTAAAATCACAGTTTTCTATGCCGTTCTGTTTTAGCAGATCAATGTATGGTTTTCTGAACCTGTTTATTAAAGATCAAAATTGCAGTGTTTGTTTACCTTTTTTTTTTGTCGGCGTAAATAACTAAAGCCCCATAACCTATTGGCCAGTAGTGCTTAATGCACTGCAATATCAAAGGGAGGCTAGATAAAATTCATATAGTTTCATTTGCCCCTCTTATGAGATAAAGATAGTGTGCAATGGTCTTTCGTGCCTAAGCTGCTCAAGCAAATAGTTGTTGCTATTATTTCATGGCTAACAGATGAAAATTCCTCTGTTCCTTTGGTTCTTGCCCTATTTCACGTGCCACTCCTTCAGTTGTTGCCTTTGGTTAATTGTTGTCTTATTTTCCTTAAAAAGAAAAAGGAAAAACGAAGTCGGTGCCTTGTTTATTGGACTGTACTAGTGCTTCATGGACAACTATGTGAATGGAAGCCAAGATGAATTCGTTGTCATGCACTACAATATGGAAGGAAAGCTAGACAAAATCCATATCGTTTCATTTGTCCCTCTTTTGAGAGAAAGATGGTGTGTAATGGACTGTCTTTCGTGCCTAAGTTGCTCAAGCAGATAGTTGTTGCCATTATTACATTATAAGAGATTTCTTATGTTCCTTTGGTCCCTACCCCATCTTATGTGCCACTCCTTCACTTGCCACATTTGTTCAATTGTTGCCTTATTTTCCTGTAAAAGAAAAACACAGTTGGTGCCTTGTTTAAATGGCTTATATTTTTACGAAAAAGAAAAAAAAAAAAAGAAAAACACAGTTGGTGCCTTGTTTAAATGGCCTATATTTTTCTGAAAAAGAAAAAAAAAGAAAAACATAGTTGGTGCCTTGTTTAAATGGCCTGTATAGTGCTTCATGCACTGCTATGTGGAAGGAAGCCAAGATAAATTAGTGCTTATGTGCCCCATAAGATACCAAACTTCTATCTATCAGTGGTGGCTAAGTTGCTTAGACAAATTGATAGCACTACTAGTTTTTTTCATGCCAGTGCAATTGGTCTACAATTGATTATCTTTTGCAGTTTGTCTGAATGCTATTATTTTCTTAGGGTGGTCAGACCTGTATGGTATGTGCATTGTGGTTAAAATTGCAGCTATATATTGGGTTAAATCTTATATAATGCTTCAGTACTTGATTTACACAGTTGGCTGGTTTGTGGAGTATGCAATAACAGATAATGCCCCTCTCTCATTAATAGTTGCCTTCTTATTTTGTAAATAGAAAAGAGAAATTTTGGTGGGCTCTATCTAAGTTGCCGAAACAAATTAGTAGTGTTACCTGTTTTTTCATGTTACCTAGTGTGACTGAACCAACTCTATCTAAGAAGCTGAAACAGAATGTGGGTGTCGCCCTTTTTTTATGCTCCTGTTTTACTTGCTGATTATGTAGAGATTTGTTCTCTATTTCGTTCCTCCTCTGACACCTTATTGTGAGCAATGATTGGCACTTGCAGTTTTATAGTCTACAATTGTGCCCAGTGCTTAAACAGACCCCATAAATTCTTATTTTTGTAGTTTATTACACAGTTACATTCTCTCTCTTGTTGCTAAGTTGCTCAAGCATTTGTCGCCAGTTTGTTTATTTTCCTGTTTACAGCTTGGCTGATCAGTAAGAGTATCATTCTTTCTGCGGTCCTTATGTCCCTCCCGTTTTGGTGGTTGCCTTTTTATTCTGGTCAATTGCTGCCTTCTTATTTTGTTGATGCTGCTTGTTTAGTGTTCTATAGTGGTGGTTAATGCACTGTAATGCAGAAGGAAAACGAGATAAGTTCGTTTTTGTAATGGGTGCTAAGCATATTGTATCGCTTAACCCCCATTTTTTTTAAAATGGATTTCAAATATTCTGACCTTGAGTTACATTTCAGGCCAGGAAGGAGAATCTGTTCTATTTAAGAAGCTGAAACAGAATGTAGGTGTCTCAAGCATTAAAACAAGGTAAATTAACATGAGAGATCACATGAATTTGGACAAAAGCTAACTTTTTAATATGCTTGTTGAAAATGGTTGCCTAGAAAGAAAGAGATGGTTATCTAGCGGGGAAGAGTGATGGAAGGAATATGTGGTACACAATTATCTTTGGACAAACCATACTATTTTATACTAGTTGTTGGAAAATGATGAGCCAGCAAATGCTGCTTGGAATTGTTAGTGATTTCATTGTTAGTGTTCAAAGCATAGTACGATCATCCTGTTACTGTAACTTGTGTGTGCTAAAATTGGTTTTTGTTTTTGTTTATTCTCTTAAGTTCTGGTTTTATCAAGTTGTGTGTTGCAATGATTGCTTGGTCTTCTCCCAAGTTACAGGACCGGCAAACGTAACAGCTTCTTGCTCCTCGCCTGTTATTTTTAGACTAATTTCCTGCGTTTTCTTGTCATTGGACTGATTCAAATAGCTAATTGTCTTACTTGCTGTCCCATTATCTGATGTTTGAAAAGACTCAAGTTGTCAGGATATTTGCCATCTCCAGTGCTACTATATGCATTCCAGATTTTTTTGTCTTCTAAGTTCATTCCTTTTGGAAAGTTCCTTTTGATGATCAGTGAACCCAAGATCGGTTTCTCTACAAATAGTTGGAAGTGCCATTGAAGGACTGCATTGTATGTGGACAAAAAATATTGGAGAGGTGAAGAGGGGACTCAATAATAGATTTTTGGTATGTAATCATGGAAGCTCTTAATCAAATGATTTTTATTTGGTATTTCCTCATAATACTTTTTGAAGTGTAGAGAATAGACATTTCAAATTCTTTGTCTTCTAATAGACTTTATTTTCCTGCTTAAGTTGGTTGACATAACTTTCGATTGACAGTGCCATTTTGCAGACTAGTTCAGATGGAAGTCAAAACGAAATTCCTAGTGCCATTAGTGCCTCATACACTCATTCTGTTGATGATACTTGATTCTTCATATCAGTTGCATGCGAACCTGTCTGAAGTGATTGGGCTCGTGGCCCTGTTGTTCTTACAGATCAAATTTGACCTATGGTGGCTGGTAATTAGGTTTTGGTTCCTTGAGACCCTTTTATCTTTTCCTAGAAATAGATAGCTTTCCAGATTAAGCCTGGTTCTCTTCCTCCGCGAAACTCTCAAAGTGATATCTTGGAGCAAATATGAGTTAGTTGAGTCACCAATTCTTTTATATTTATATTTTCTGGGAATCGTTATGCTGATGTTACTTGGATCCCATCACTCGCATTTCAGGCTCTCCAACTTGTCAGTCTTTTGAATTTCTTGGATCATTGATGGAAGCGTAACCTTTGAGCTTTGTGGCTTCTTATTGTGCGGGGGTACCATAATCCAAGTGCTGAATCTTCTATCCATTTTCTTGTGATTATAGCCTGAAATTGAAGTCTTTTGTAATTCAGGGAGAGGGGGACTTGTTTACATGAATGGTTTAGGATTAGAAGAAATGGTGTTACGGAGAAACTAGGTGTTGATGGTATCTTCTATTGAATTTCATAAGGAATCGTCTTCATCCATTTCTTGCAGCCCTGTTTATAGTACTATTCAATATGGATGTTGTGCATGCAGAGTTTCTGGATTTGACACTGGAAGATGTTGGAAAGTGTGTTGAACTGATTTATACACCATTGCACAAAGATGGTGTCAAAGTAGTGGCTGCAGCGCCTTTAGGCACTTCAGAGCTGGCTGGCAGGGGGCGAGACAATTATATCTAAAGCGATTGCACCTGGTGAGTTGTATTTCCATTTCTGGAGTAGATAATGTCTATTTACTCTTGATATTTGCACATGGGTTGGCATGATGAAACTAGAGTTGACCAAATCATGTATATTGATAGAAGTTTTGCACAATGTTAAATTCTCTTGTGAGGACGCATATTGGCACGTTGATGATTCTTGAGAAGGAATGTGTTCCATATTCACTGTAGTGTTGACAAAAGTCTCTGGGGGAAGAAGTTGGGAAGATACATGAGGGATAAGGATTTTTAGTCTGCTGGAGTTGTTTTAACCATCAGCTTTATGGACATTGTGAATTATTTTCTTGGTTGAAGTTATTGCTTTTTCATTGTATATAAATTGTGGTGGTGTTCTGTGTTTATAGTTGTTAACAGCGGATCCAGTGGGATTGGAGCTTGTGATTCCAAATAGCTGTTAGGATGAGGAGGTTGTCCGTAAAAGACATACTTTGGATGGCAAGGGATTGAGAGTATAATTGGTGCACAGTGAAGAATAAGCTTGATGAGTCTGCATTGATGGATTTACCAAATGCTTGTGATGTTGTTATCTGAAGTAATAATTTGTAAGTTCTACCATAAAATAGTGGGTTCAAAGTTTGCCTCTTTGTTGTTAGTAACACAATACTCGTGTGCTTCTTGGCAGGACATGTACTCCATCACTTGATGACGTGGGTTCTTTTTTTTTTGGCATGAAGTGGGTTCTTATTTAGCCTTAACGATGGATTTGCGTTCGTGCTGATGGCAAATGTGGAAACCCTGTAGTTGCATATTCAACCTCTCTAGTCAACCCAGGTAGAGCTTTCCTTTTTAATTTTCTCCTTGGTTCTCTCTTCACTACTAACAAAATGGAGATTGCATCTTTGAGAAGTCTACTGTTGATTATTATATCATTGAACTCTCTAGTTTTTATCTATTAGTTCTTTTTCTTTGTGAGCTTAAGTTGTGTTCAATATTTTGTATCATTGTGCCCTTTAATTGTCATTTATTAACTGTATGATGTGCAGCAACATTTTGAATTGTCAAATCATATATATAGTCTTTGAATTTTGTTTGTGATGCACTGAAGCAATACTTTCATGGAAGCTCTTCCGGTTGTTTCTGTTGTTTGTGTTAACGAGTCTTTTCCGGGTTTATATACTGCAGGAGGAAAATATTTGGGTGGTTATGGGAGATCAAGCCTCCTTAGCTGGTATAGAGAAATCAATGAGGGTATTATTCTTATAGATGGTGCCAACTCTAGAACTTATGAAGTTACAGAAGTGGATTGCAGTTGCCTTTTATTGTTCGGGTAACTATTCTTATTCTGTTTAATATCTTGCTACATGGATGATAACAAAAAGTTCATAAATTTTACTGAAGATTCATTACATCTGGTGTGAAGCTTGAGTTGTCATACTGTTTAAGATTAATATACTAAAGTGATATTTGCAGGTACGCACCAGTTCGTTCAGATTCAGTGATAGGAGAACTTAAATTGTCTGAGCCAACTGGAATAATCCTTCCAAGTACGTAATATCTTTTAGAGGAAGATTCTTGACTGAGGATTTGCATATATTTGCATATTACACTGGGCCACTCTAGAATTGTTTATTCATGTGAACTTTAAATTTTTAGATTTTTCTTTCTGGTGTGATAATTGTTATCCCACAAATTTGTCAAGAGCCCTCTTGATAATCAAAACAATAGAAAAAACTAAGATGGGAATTCAAGGAGAATTATAGTTATAACATAATGCAAATTTTGTCTACTACATTTGCCATGCTAAATACAAATGACTTCTCCTTTATATGATAGCTTTGGACGGTCAGTAATTTTAACCTGGATGTGACTTAATTGTTCAGATCTCCCAAAAATGGAAATGCTAGCTCTCACTGGAAAGGCAATTGAAGGTGATGAACTCACTGCTGTTGAAGTGATCCCTGAGACTGAAAATCAACATCGTGTTTGGGAAGGATGTTAGGTACCAATGGCAAAACGCTTTACTTCTCTGCTGGTAAGCTTACTTGATCTTTGAGATGTTATTCTTGATTATCCTTATCATCCTTCCACTCGCGCATTCTCAAAGGTATTTAATCAGTTAATCAAGCTAATTTTATCTAATCTCTACCTGCTTTTCCATTCACATAAGCCATTTGCGTTTTTCTCGTCTAGTCAATGAATTCTTTCCCACCATGAAGTCTTTGATGTGTTCTATTAAGTGTAAAATCCTTTGGAGTCAACTCTTAGCAAATCTACTCCATTATGTGATTTTCTTTCCTTCAAATGAGATTTTTTTTGCCATTTATAGAGTTTTAGACATTGCGGGGAGCCGAAATGAACTCTCCTGACCTCTTAGCCTCTTGTCCCACTAGTTGTAACTTTTCTTTAGTAGAGATTGCTTTCTTTCTTAGAGAAACCACCATTCGAACTATCCAGCCCTGTAGATGTTTAACCTTTCCTTCTTGGGCAAGTTACAAAAACAATTACAAATAAACTAATCATTTATTTTCTTCCTACTTCATATTATCTTTTTTTTTACATCATATTTTACAGCCTATTTTTCTTATATTTCATATTACAAAAAATCATTTTTTTTTACATTTTTAAATTTAATTTATTTTTTTAATATTTTTCAATTTTAGTCATTGTATTTTATTTTTTTTTATTTTAGTCATTTTTATTTTTTAGATTACTGTATTTTTTACAATCAACCTAAAACTAACTCTACAAAATATTTTTAAAAACTTCAAAATCAATCTAATATCAATTCTATATAAATTTTACATAAACTCTTTTTAAAATCAACCTAAAATTAATTTTATAATTTTTTTTTAAAATCATAAAATCAATCTAATATTCTCTATAAACTAGACATAATTTTTTTAAAATCAACCTAAAATTAATTCTATACAAAATTTTCATTCTTTTTATTTATTTATTTTTATTTTATTAAAAACAACTTTATATCAACATTTATTTTTTTCATACAAAATTTTCATTCTTTTTTTTAATTTTATTAAAAAATAACTTTAAATAAATCTTATATTAACTTTTATTTTATTTTCATACAAATTTATTTTATTAAAAAATAATCTTATATTAATTTTAAATAAATTTTATATCAACTATCATTTTCTTTTAATAAAAAATATATCTTAAATAAACTTTAAATAAATATTTTTAATAAACTTCATTTTTTTAAGAACCAAACACAAATAACTTTAAATAAATTTTAAAAAAATTCCAAAAACTTAAAAACAATTTTAAATAAACTTTTTAAAATTTTTAAATATTTTTTCGAAAATATTTCATTTTTTAAAAATATTTTAACATTCTAAAATATTTTTTTAAATATAAACTAAAATATGAGACACAACATGAAACAACTAGGATTTTTACACAACATGAAACATTTGAAACCCTAGCCGCCACCCTAAAAACACCAGATCTGGCAGTTGTGTGTTCGTTGCCGACGAACCACCTCGTGTCGATGGCGTTTCGGCAGCAACCGACGCCGATCGAGAAAGAAATCGAACAAACCGATAGCGATGGGGACATCGAAGGATAACGAAAACGATGAGGAGAGTGAGAAGGAGATCGACAGTGGCAGAGGAGAGAGAGGCAATGCCAGACAAGGTGAAAAAGCAGAACAATAAAGAAACGACAGTCAGATCTGAAAAGAGAAACAGCAGAGTAATAGAGGCCAGATCTGAAAAGACAATGGCAGAGAAGTGGAGCGGACGGTGGCGATGGTGGTAGAGAAGGATGAGGAGGTTCTGTGAGAGAGAACGAGAGAAACAAAAAGGGCGAGAAGGAAGAGGGTAAGGGAAGTGACAGGAGAGAAACGAAAGAGGGGGGAATGGGAACAGGCCCAGCTACTAAGGCCAAGTCCTATGGATTGAAAAATATTTCCATTCAAAAAGTGAAACCTCAGCCGCTTCCGTCAGCCATTAGCAAAAGGTGGAAAACAAATCTTATTTCCATTCAAAAATTGAAAAATTCTCTGGTTTCACATCTCCATGCACAAACCTTATTTTGAGCACCAGGAAAATACATAAGCAGCAGCAACATGAACTTTCGCTTAAATTGCAGAGAGTATGCAAGAATGACATAAGTTAAATACAGGATATAGACATAAAGCACTGCCTACCCCTTCAAGTGAAGCTTTTCAAGAATTGATATTGCCTCCACGGCAATGCAGGCTGCCATGTTTGGTGACATCCTGTCCCACAAAATGATACCTGGACGCAAGGGTACAGCCACAAGATATATGGACAGGTACATGTTGATTATATAAACACAAAAACCACTGAAAAAAGGATTTTGTGACATGCATATGTGCATGAGAGACAGTGAGAGAGAGAGAGAGAGAGATTCTCTTTCTTACGATTGGCCAAGTGAATTCCAAACATACCATAGACTGGGTCCAAGCATGTCCATCACCTGAAACATTTAATCATATTCCTTCAGAAAAGAACAGTATGTTTTGAAATTCTGATGGTTGGAAGCCAAAGCTATACTCACTAGAATGTAGAAATCTCCTTGGCGACCTTTGTAATGCACCCAAGGAATTCCATAGCATCCATTAAGGGTACTTTTCAGATTATAAGAAAAGGAGATTAGGGAAGGGAAAGAGACATTACAAAGTTCGAAACATATGAAGCTCAAGAAGATAAGGACTTAAATATTATCACACAGGAAATAAAAGCACATGCTTACTTGTAAACTTGCCACTCATAAGGAGGGCCGTAGTTGCAACCTTTACTATTCCGGTGCTCAAACTTCAATGCAACCTGTAAGAAGGAACTCAAAAGAATCAGATCGCAAGTGATCATTTTGAAATCCTTAATATGTAAATCAAGCTTTAAGTCATACCTCAATTGCATCAGGCCCGATCCTATCACTTCCACCACTTACCCTTCTGCCGACAGAAACTTGGCCAAATCCACCCTTACCCAGCTTCCTTTCAATTTTATATACTGGAGAATTACCGACTTGCACCTGCACCCAGCCACATAAAAATGGAATTTCCATTAGCAGAAAAGGAGAATAATGGGCAAGGCATTTCATTACTACAAGCTCATCGACACGAACCAAACATCCTGATAAACAAGCCAAAAAATAACGAAACAAGTACAATGTACAAAAAAACTGTACCCTCTCTGGAACTGGAGTTGTGTTTCCTTCCTCTTCAACTCCTATTGCCTTATCTGCGCTCCCACCTTCCATAGGAATATCTCTATCTGCCACCACCTCCACTCGATTATAACCAGGTTCAGCAGCTCCTAAAGCTGCAGCGTCAACCTCACAAGGTTCCGGGTCTAAGTCTATCAATCTAATTCCCCGGCCTCTACCAGCAGCAGCTGGCCTGGTTGGTATTGCCGGTGAAGCCCCTTTTGCTACACCAGCAGCATTTCCAACTCTTCCTCTACCACCAACTCTCCTCCTGGTCTTGCTTTGAGCAGGTGGTATCAAATCCTCTGCTTGGTTAACTGGCTGCTGACGGGGCTGAAGATCATCAAGGCGTTTCGATCTCCGGGCTCCACTTCTCAATTCTGGCATCATCACCCCATGCAAGTCACATTCCACTTTATTCTGTGAGATTCTTCAAAAATCCTGTAACTCAAAAATAAAACAAACTTTTCACCCACAAGCCGGATTTACGTACAATTGGGCACATGTAATATTAGGTAAATACCATAAATGGGAATACATCCATACTACAAATCAGCACATTCACAAGTAAACTTAACACACGGCAAAAGGCACCCATAATACTTACAATGCAAATGCACAAACTACACACGTGCATTTACAGCTAAATCATGAAACTTAAATAGGACAGATATAGAAAGCAATCCGATTGA
>CAODLS011980039.1:0-11126 GCA_948243855.1 Flueggea neowawraea
GAGTACTCGAGTAAGTCACATACCCAGATTGTCCAGCTTGACCAAATCTTCTAAAGCAACCAATAAAAATCACTCCTAACCACATACATTGACTCTAATCATCCTCCTGAACATGAATCTATACTCCAATCTATCGAAACAACACAGAATCTCACCAAATCACCCTAATCTGAGTTGATCAAACCCATTTGACCCTATAACCCTATAATGCATAATGTAGCATAAATCATGAGGAAAGAAAGGATTATAAATGCAATCTTACATCAAGAAATCCAAAGGAATGGCTGGAGAACAACTTGAGAGAGATTGGAAGCGTCCGAGATGAATGGATTGAAGCAAATGACGAATTTCATTCGTTTTGGGTCTCTTAAAGACGAAGAACACCGAAACGCGTCGTTCCATTTTTGCATAGATAACTCGAGTTGCACAAAGATTAACTCGAGTTATATGCACCTCGTCTAACTCGAGTTACAATTCTGGATAACTCAAGTTGTATAAGGGTCACACAACTCGAGTTACATCTTACTCTAACTCGAGTTATCGACTCTCCATACTCGCTATTCTTAAGGTTTTACAACACCAACCATACATGCTCATCAGCATTATCAACTATCAATCGAAACTCCACACTCTCAATGAGGATGAACATCTATGATCATCAATCGAACTCCAATCACTAGGGAATATGGCTGAAACAGGCAGAATATTACAACGACTGTGTCTTGCCATGCCATGCCCGTGTCTTGATTACATGGCTATGTAATGCTTTATTTTGGTCGTGTCTCGCTAAAACATCAAGGATATTGTGTATAGATCATCACATGGTCTCCAACATCAATCACACGACCGTGTCTTCATTAAGGACGACCATGTCTTATCCCGAAAGCCTCATAAATTGCCATTTAAGATCTGTTTTCACTTGCTTTCATTCCTTTCCACTAAGACATCATCATTGGACCTAAAAAAGAGAATAAAAATGATTAAAGTACCAAAACTCACAATTAACGCTCGATTTATAACAAAAAAGAGTATGAATGTGAATCCACAAATATATATAAATGAGCATTCATCAGTGTAATCAACAAGTCTTAAATAACTCGTACTCATTTGTTGGTGTTTGTTCTTATTTTTTCTTATTATTTTGTTGTACTTGGTTTGTACTCATGTTGTTCTCGGTATACTCATTTTTAACTGGTTTAAAGAGCATGGTCAACACGCAGTCAACTTTTTGACGCATAGTCAATATGTGGTCAAACTGTGACATTTTAGAAATTCTTTATTCTGTATTGGTTTTTGTGATAACTTTTTGACATGTTACATTTGTAAATTTGCCTTTTTTTTGTTATATATTTGTGTGATTATCCCTTTTCTAATATTATTAAATCATGGAATGAAGTAACTGGTGCCAACAGTTACTTCAATTTATGATCGTTGCAATTCCAATTAATTTTTTTGCCTGTTTTTTCATTTTATTACTTTTCATCTTTTTCAAAAATGAACCTTTATTAGGACATCTTTAATGGTAATACCCATAATAGGTATGATTATCATATCATATCAACATTTCATTGAACTCTCTTCATTAAACTCTCCCTTTTAACAATTATATTCTTCTTTATACTCCATCATGGGATTCACAATCACTTTACTCATCATTTAATTTATTTATAATATACAATTCACAATAAATATATTTATTTAAAATACTAATTTTATACTTTTATTTAAAAAATATATATTTTAAATTATTTTGAAAAACTTATTTATTCAAATTTTTAGAAAATAATACATTAACTAAAACAATACCCTAAGTAAAAATACAATATGTTAACAAAAAGTATTGCCTAAATTAAAAATGCAATACATTTAACTATAAAAAAACCCTAAATTAAAAAAATCACTAAAATAACGCCCTAAAGTACATTAATTCATGTAATATTTTGATAATTGCACAAAATTTATTACGAGTTTCATGTTGTTCCAGAGTCATAGTCAAAGTATCATTCGTCAATATTTTATAGTCAGCGAAGCTCTCCATCTGTTGTCCCATTTGTAATTTTGCTTCCATCTTTTTTTTTTTTCATTCATTCTATTTTTCGTTCCAATCATCGATGGTGCTTTTTTTAGCGTCCTTTGCTTTTACTTTCCTAAAACAAGGGGAAAAAAGAGTATTTATTGTTTTAAGAATTTGAGGAATTGTTTATATTAGAGTTTTGGGAAAAAAATTGCTCATGATTTGGATCCATTTGACAAGAGGAGGGGAAAATGTATATGAGATTGTGTGTGAATGGTGAAAATAATGATATATATTTATAGATGCGAGGAGAGAAAAATAAAAAAAGGACCATTGGAGTGCCACTTAAACGTTCATTTTGAAATGGTCAAATGACAGTTGCAAAAGGTAATAAAAAATTTTTAAAACATAAAATTTTGCATAATATGTACTCCTTTTTTGTATGCCTGTATATCAGAATACGAGAGAGCTAGTATGTTAGTAGAGTGATAGTTAGACTCTACATGGTTTGATATGTTCAGAGTTTTGGATCGTATTTTGATTTGGAGACTTAGATTTGATTTTTAAATTGGGGATTTTAGAGTTTGGTTATATTGAAGATTCAAGTTGTATTAGTAATTTTGGTATATCTCTGTAATCTTTATGATCTGAATTGTCTAAAATTTTGAGAACGAATTTCTTTCGAGGGGGGAAGTATGTAATATCCCACCCGTTTCTATCAATTTTATGTATTATTCCATTCAATTCCGATATGATCCTTGGATGTTTGGGTTGATGATTTGGTGTTTGATGATGATGATGATTAGGTGTTTGAGAAATCAATTTGTGAACAATATGTCTTAGTAGTCGACTCGCGGGTAGTTGACTAACGGATTGGGTAGTTGACTAATGAAGAACATGCTTCAGTATTCGACTAATGAGATTGGGTAGTCAACCAGCAACATGTAGGTCTATATATTCACCACTCGACCCCCTCGGTTTTCTCTCAATTCTCTTACTCAAAACACTCTCAATTAGTCCCAAACTCTCCCAAATTGCTTTCCTATCATTCCTTTTGCTTTTTTGAGGTAAGATTATATTTCTTTTATGATTTTTACATCATTTTTCTGCATTAAATCTCATATTTTGCTCTTAGGTCGAATTTGAAATAGGTTTGCATTTTTGGATGATTCTGGTTGAATGGATGCTTGGGAATGTTAGATTAGGTTAAAGTGAAGTTACAAATACATAAATCTAGCTTGAAATCACAAGATTTGATGAGTTCTTGAAGTGGGTTAGGGTTTGGACAGATTTTTCTTAATTAATGATAATTTTGAATTGTTTTGGTGAAACTAATCTTAGATTTGAGTTTTTTCGTTGATTAAAGTCAATGTAGGTGATTGAAAATGATTTTTATCAGTTCAATTGAAAGGACTTTTTGGGTAAGTTTCCACAAAGGGACTAAACTTGATATTTTACATATTTGGGGCCTAAAATGTAATTTTTTAATATTTGAGGTTTGATTTGATAATAGAAATAATTTGGGGACTGTTTAGTAAATTTTGAAAGGTTTGAGGACGAGTTATAATTTTCAAATAGTTGGAGAATCAAATTGTAATTTTACATTGAGGTCCGATTTTCGAGGAGAGTGTTAGATCTTCGATTAAAATAGGATTTATAACGCTGTCAGCATTTGAGTCTGCATTTTCATCTCTGTATTATCTGTATTGCCATATTCATCGTGTTAATTCTTTGTGAATACATTCTGTTTCAGCTCAGTCCGATTTTTGAGGTGACCAGTCATTTACCGGTGGTCAGTGATTCAGAGTTTGGTAGCTCGGTATCCAAGTGAGTACAATGTTGACTTCAGATACATAGGCTGTGTCTTTCTAAACTTATATGTTTTTGTTGTGCTGCGACCATAGCATATAATCCGAAATAATTAAAGGATCAGAAATCCTAAAATTTGACGTATGTGAGGACTTGTTGGAATTAAAATTTGTTTCTGAAAATCTTATGAATTTTGGTTAATAATAAGAATCTATTTTTGGAGAAAATTATTTGAATTACAGAATAGTAATAATACTATGTTTTTGAAAGATTTTATGTATATGAAGAAGCTTAACTATTTTTGAAAAATAATATAAATTGATTATATTATATTTCTTTGGTGCACTTCTGAAGTAAATTAGGAAACTTTGTCTTTTTGTAAATGTTTGTCTGCTTTGCATGCTTTTGCTTGCAAAATGTTTTCCTCTGATTTTGAAATACATTATTCTATATTCGTCTATTTTGAAAATACTACTTTGATACGGTCTTAATGGTAATACTACTCTAGTTCTGTTTTGAACTATTATTAGATACAACCTCAGTGTCTATACTTACCTTAGTGGCTATACTCGTCTGCATTGCATTACTTGCCTAACGGCCTATGTGGAAAACCTTTGATTATGGAATTTCTAATGAGTTAAAAAGGTTTTTGACTTCTGTTCTAGAATTTTCGATAAAGCTAAAAGGTTTTTGAAGGATTTCACTTT
The DNA here is from genome assembly GCA_948243855.1 of Flueggea neowawraea. NCBI lineage: Eukaryota > Viridiplantae > Streptophyta > Magnoliopsida > Malpighiales > Phyllanthaceae > Flueggea > Flueggea neowawraea. The sequence goes on from CAODLS011980039.1 coordinate 4,531, forward strand.
GCTTCTGAAAATATGTTAGTTTTGATAAAGCTTAAAAATGTTTTTGAAGGTTTTACTCAGTTTCTAAATGTATACATGCATGTTGTATGCTTTGTCTACAAACAGTTTTGAAATGGGTTTTTGACACGCTACTACTTACATAACATATATATATATATTTGACTATACCTGCATGTGGTATTTTTGATCTATTTTCAAAATGGTTTGTGTGAGGTGCCAGAGGCATTATGAAGCATCATCTCACTGAGTTTTCTCACTCCCCCTAAAATTTTCAGGTTAATCAAATTTTTGTTTATCAAATCATCAGTGCTTAGTGAGGAGTCCAATTTGGCAGTGAATGCCCTGTTGATCCGACCTTAGTTTATATGTTTATCAGACGCTCCAAATTGAGTTCTTGTGGGTTATATTTTTGTTTATGATTAGTCAATGAATTCAAATGATTTTATTTTGATATATTTTCTACATTTGATATTATAAATGTTTTATCTTACTAAATGAGGTTTCATGCTTTTCTTAAATATTTTTTAAATATTAATTTAAATATAGATTTGGGTAGAAGTTCTATAATCTGATGCTTGTGCGAGATGGGCCGAGCCTCTGATTTAGTTTGCCTCGTATGCCAGTGATGTATCCTAAATCTACATTTTATTCAAGCATAAAAATATTGCATTTTTGCCTTACACGTGCTTAATTGTTGATGTATTTTCGTGTTTCATGTAAGCTGATGAGGAATGCATGAAATGAGATGGAAAAGAGATGAAAAAGGCATGAAAAATATGTTGTTAAAGTTACAAGACCAATGAAAGAAGTTGTGAAGAAAATTGGATGAAAGCGTATCATTGGTCGTCGCCACACCCTGCACCATAGACACGGTAGGAGACCATGGCCATGCCACACCCTGGGACCACGTCCATGGTGCCGACTGTGGTGGATGTGCAGAATCGTAAAATGAGGCCGAGACGAACCACGACCGTGCGAAATGGCGTGGCGGAAGGCCGTGGTGGCACCAGGGGCAAGGACCATGTCATGGTGAGACTGTGACTGACATGCAGGGGTCAAAAAGTCAAATTTCAGCTATGGTTCAGAGGTGTACGAAAAGTGGACAACTTGCATGCATCAAGTGGGCAATTTGTTTAAGGTTTTTGGGACTTCATTAAGCCTATAAATGCTCTTCATATTTGCATCAAAAGAAAAAAAAGGGGAGGGGGGACCTTCATATTTGGGACTTCATCATATTTGTCTACTATCATTTGGAGGAAGAGATGGAGAACGTGCTTGAAGTGTGAGGATTTCTCTCGAAGGCTACCCAGAGAGGTTTTCTCTATATCCGTTTTACTTCCTTCTCTCTTTATATTTATAGTTGTTGCCATGATTTATGTTGATATTCATTGTCGTATTTTGTTGTACAAAATCATGGTAGCTTAACTATTTTGTTAGGACTTAAAGATGTAGACCTTTGAAATCTATTTTCTCTATTTGTGAATGGAAGTTGTGCTTTTTTTTGCCATATTTGCAGTTTATATATCTTGAGCTTTGAGTGCCATATTTTTGAAGTCTTGGATTTTATTTAATGACATGTTTTAATTGACTATGATTGTGACTAGTCATCATTAGTTGTAATTGTAACAAATCTAGTTGAAGGACCGAAATGAGAAGGCTAAATGAGGTTGACATGCATTAAACTTGTTAGGTTATGTAATAGAGATATTCATACCTACAACGTATTCGATAAAATTTGTAAGAGAACCTAATGAGTTTAGTTTAGTTAGGTGAGGCCGAAAGAACCCTCCTAATAAATGTAGACATAGCTTGAATGATCTTGAAAGAGGCTTTAAGCGATAAAAGCAAGAGAACATTCAACATCACATAACCCATTCACAAATGTAGTAATTAGGAGTCTTGGTTGAGTCTTAAAAATCCTAACGTCTACCTTATTGCCTATCTTTTACATTTTACGTTTCTTATTCCAAAATACCAACAATATCGTTTCCTTACATATTTTGTTTTATTGTTCGAATCAATCACAATTAGTATTCATCCCTGTGGGTTTGACACTCAAGGATACTTTTAAGTTTTTTATTACTACATTGATTCTCGCGCTTGCGAGACACCGATCAACCGGCCATGATCCGAAACGGGTCGTGACACAAATAATTTAAAGATAATTTATAGGATATATGATTCTTACTAATTAATAGATTTAATTGTTTGTGTGAAATAAAAATGTATTTTATAAAATATATACTGTAAAAATATTAAATAAAAAGTGAAGTGGTTATGAGCTCTATTACATTGTCTAATGAGAGTTTAAATCATTGAAAAGAGATAATTTAATAAAAAAAAGCTTATTAAAATGACGATATGATTTTGAATCAAACGTTTAGAGTCTGAACCATTGTACTTGTCCTTAGGAAGAATTAGTTGCCATTCGTCTCCATTTCTTTCTTTTTTTAAGTCAAAAGAAAAAAAATATAATTGTTCTAACTTATTTTTTGAACTATAAGTAGTTAATTGTTTTAAATTTTTATTATTTTTAAAGTATGAGTGACAATTTTTGACACGACAAGATACGCTCTCAAGAGAGTTAGGTTTGGTATAAACGGGTTTTTATTATAAATGTGTAAAACTTAAACAAATTTGGGTCATAAGCGTATTGGTTGTTGATACGTTTGTAATACGATTAACCTGTTTGATATAAACTTGCAAAAATGTCACCCGCTGATGCATAACCGTTTATGACTAATTTATATCAATTTAATTTGTAATATTTTAATTTCACATTTCTTGGACTCGTATGGTTATGAATATATTAGTGTGTTTCTATTTGCATGTTTTTATATTATTACAATATTTTTTTGGGAATTGATAGATATATTATGATGTTTTTAGTCTTTTTATTTAGTATTAATTTTATATTGTTAAATATGTTAGATAAATGAAACGTATCATATCATGTTGTGCATCTCGTGTCATAGATGGGTTACAAGTTAAATGTGTTAACATATCATATTGTGACTTTTTTTATTTAATCATGTGTAATTGTTTTGTGTTGTGTTAATACAGTTAATAAAGATTTCATGTTTATGTTTAAAAATATGATTCGTTTAAGAAACATATCCCTGTATTGCCAACCCTATTTTCAAGTGATATGTTAGAAGTGATTGTCTTATTTTTTTTAATGGAAAAAGGATGGTACTTCATGGAATATTATTAGTAGCCCTCACTTGTGGTGGAGGAATATTTTGGTTGCAACCACAATTCTTATCAAAAAATAAAAGAGCCATGAGTTCTTGTGGTAAAGCAACAAAATCATGATTACCAAAAGATTGAAATAAACCATTCTTAGCGAGCCAGTCTGAAAAACGATTTGCATCTCTGGGGATATGACGAATGATGGTGCCATTAGCATCCAGAAGTTGTCGTATTCGGAAGATTAAAGCTTGATGTAGTCCATTCCAAGGTGTCACTGAGTTGCAAATATTCACAGCCAGCATGGAATCCGATTCAATAACCACCTCATACAAGTTCTTCTCAACAATCAATTCCCACCATTATGAATAGAAACTAACTCAGTAATCAGAAGAGACAAGACACTCAACCAAATAGTAATGGACATCAAATCCCATGTTGTCTCTAGCAATAACACCAACAGCAGAAGCATGGGAAGGGAAGGAAACCGCCGCATCAACACTAACACAAATCTTTCGGTATGAGGGTTGAGCAACAGTGTTAGCTGGTATACTTTTGGAATTCAGTCTATCAATTAGCCGAGATGCTCGTGGGAAATTATGAGCTAAGTGAATACTATCAATACCCACAGATTTCTGTCTAGTGCCCCCTGCAACAACCTCAATGTTTCGAGCATGCCACAACCTCCAAATCACAATGCCAAATAGTAGTGACCAAGGAATACTGTTTGCAAGGATAATCTTGTGCTCTGTAAATTAAACATCAACCAATCACTCAAGTTTGTGGAGAAGAATAAGGAAATACTTGTGGAGGAATGATGGCCCGCCATTGGTCTTTTATCGTAGAGCAATCTCTTAGAGCATGGAGAATTGTCTCCACACCATCTTGACAAATATTGCAAATCGCGGAAGAGCACAGGTGACGAAATATCCGCTATGAATTGGTAAATAACCGGCCATTAAGGGCTAACCATATACATGATTTAGCTTGAGCAGGTCCTTTTCATTTCCAGATAGTATCCCAATTACTATTCGGCCTTTAGGTGGTAGTGCTACTATTCCTATCCAGCAAAAAGTGAACCACAGAAGCAAGAGTGAAACGACCAGATGAGCCTTTCCATACCAGTGTATCAGAGGGTGCATCCAGGACGAGGAGTTGCGTAGAAAACACAGCCTCAATTGTAGTCCCAAGAAGCAATAACGACAGTTGATCTCTAGACTAAAGACCCACTCTAACACAGTCTGCCACCGTCATATAGAACTGCTGTAATGAAACTGGACTGGTGAGGTGAGAAACAAGAGGGACAGTTGACTCAATCCAATTTTCAAGCCAAAAACCAGTGTTGCTACCATCACCAATAGATATTACACAATTTTGTTTCATACTCTCAAGATTTTTTAAAATCCCCGTCCATAAGGGAGAGAGATTATACTGGCGGGAGCGATTAAAATCCAGAACATCACATTGGATATACTTTTTACAAAGAATGTGTTCCTATAGTGCCTGCAGAATAGACAGAAACCTCCAACCCAACTTCATCATAAAATCTTGATTGACCAAGCGCATAGGTTTGATCCTCAATCCACCATCCTCTTTTGGCTAACACACCCTAGTCCAACTTACATGATGAGCTTTTCTTTTGCTACTATTATAGCCCTAAAGGAATCTCCTGACAATCTTATCAATGTCTTCGCAAAGCCCAGCTGGAAGGACAATGGCTTGCATAGCATACAACAGTATGAAGGATAACACATAGTCGATTAAAGTAACCCTGCCAACAAAACTTAATTTATTCGCAATCCATCCATTCAACCGTTGTTGAACCCAATCCATTAAATAAGTATAAGTACTCTAACAGATTTTGCCCTAAAGAATAGAAACTCCTAAGTATTTTCCCAGAGAATGAACCTGTTCAAATCGGCAACGGTTACTAACTTGGGAGGGCAACTCATTGGAAACATTCTTTGAGAAGAAAATCTTGGTTTTCTCAACACTAACTTTCTCACCAGATGCCATGAAAAATTGAATCAAACAATGGAGAATGACATCAATTTGAGCCATAGAACACTCACTAAAAAGAACCAAGTTGTCCGCGAAGAATAGATGCGATAGTGGAGGAGCAAAACAAATAAGAAGAAAATTTTGGTTTTCTCAACACTAACTTTCTCACCAGAGGCCATGCAAAATTAATTCAGACAATGGAGAATGGCATCAATTTGAGCCATAGAACACTCATTGAAAAGAACCAAATCTTCCATGAAGAATAGATGTGATAGTGGAGGAGCAAAATGACTAAGAAGAAAATCTTGGTTTTCTCAACACTAGCTTTCTCAGCAAAGGCCATGCAAAATTGATTCAGACGATGGAGAATGACATCAATTTGAGCCATAGAACACTCACTAAAAAGAACCAAGTCATCCGCAAACAATCAAAACGACTAAGTTTAATGGGAGCCCAACTTGTCGAGTGTGCAATGATCGACTTTTTGCAAGCGTACGGTTATCGATATAGTAATAAAATAATCTTAGGAGTATTCCTAGGGTGTCGAGCCCACATTGATGAGTGCTAGTTGTGATTGATTCACGCAATAAAATAAAACACGTAAAGAAGGGATATTTTTGGTAGTTTGGGATAAAATACACGAAATGTAAAAGACAAACAATAAGATAAACATTAGGACTTTAAAGACTTAACCAATATTCCTACTTACTATATTTATAAACAGTTTATGGGATATGAGTGTTCTCTCGCTATTTTCACATAGAGCATCTTTCAAGTTCATCTAGGCTATGTCTACTTTTATCAGAAAGGTCATTTTAGCCTCATCTTGTTGAGTTCGATTTTGATGATGATGAATGCAAAACATCCATGAAAGAGTTGTAGAAGTACATAATCTCTGATATGGATCAACAACGCACATTATACACTTACAACCCATGTTGATCATGATGAAAATGGCATTAAGACACGCTAAGGTGGAACCAACGGACGTTGATTGAATGACAATTAGATGCAGTGAGCATCAGACATTGATCTATGCACGTTCTACACAATCAACGCACGTTGTCGAGATTGGTGAAGAAGACGTTGATTCGTAAGTAAGGCACGTAGATTATGCAAAGGAGACATCTTTGAAGAACAATGAAGAACGCACGCTGCAGAGCCTATAACGAACGTTGACGAGGTTTGAAGAACAATGAAGAATGCACGTTGAATTTGAATATTCTTTGACACGCTGTGCAATCTTGAGGTGAAGCCGACAACGCATCTTGCAAAAGGAACAAGGCATGTTGAACAATGACTGGGTGACTGTACATTTTCTAGAAAAAAAGATCCATGCCCATAGAACAAGCCAGCAGGCACGCTGATGAGCTGAGCAATGCACGGTGACGATGACTAAGGAACCT
>CAODLS011980234.1:0-18766 GCA_948243855.1 Flueggea neowawraea
ATTTTTCTATAAATTATTATTATTAATTACTAATAGAATAATTAATTTGTTTAAAAATTATTAAAAAAATCTTTAGAATAAAATACATTATTGATATTATAGTTAATTATTGAATATAACAAAATTTACAAACCAATTGATGGGATAAAATAACGGATTAAAAAAAAATTGAAAAAAAAAAAGGGAAACCGAACAGGAATCGAACCGAAACCGAACCGGCGATTAAACCGATTAAAACCGGTCAAAACCGGAACAGAAACCGAACCGAACCGAAATCGGACTAAACCGTGAAAACCACGGTTCGGTTCCGGTTTGTACATTTGACAAACCGAAACCGCCGGTTCCGGAACCGGCAACATGTCTAAGTCAGTCTATGACACCCCTCGGGGTAGCCTAACCGTAAGGGAAGTTGTCCCAGGTTTGCGCGGCGTGCATTCGAAGCTTAGAAAGAGCGATGTAATTCTGAGTAGTCTTGGTTATCATGAACCTGTGTCACGTATTAGAGTTTGGTTCATCAGGTCTCGAGTTGTTCGCCCTCGATAAAGTGCTGCAGTGACGATAATCGTGACTTGGACCTAAGTTTGACTACCACTGTAGTTATAACTCTTCAAATATATCATAACGGAGAATAATACCTATATAGTAAGACACATCAAGATCTGGCTCCCCTTTCTATGCTAGAGACTTAGTCGGTCTATGACGTCCTCTTTTGTTGAATTACGAATTATGAAAGCCGCTGTGCATAGTTTTCAATTATATATATATCTTTTTTTTCTAAAAAAAGAAAATTAATGTTGATTATTTCACAGGGATTGACGAAGCGAATGAAGGCATTTGGCAAGACAATGGACAAGGTCTTAGAAAAAATCATCGACGACCACGAAAAAGAAGCTCGATGTCTCAAACGACAACACATGGATTTCATCGAACTTTCTCTAATGAACCAACCCATCGACCCGCTCGACGAATCCACAGGCGTTATTGATCGAACAAACATCAAAGCCATCATAATAGACGTTCAAGTGGCTGCATTCGACACCTCGGCATTGACCGTCGAGTGGATTTTGGCCGAACTTCTACACCATCCATCTGCCATGAAACGTCTCCAATAGACTTGCCCAAGTTAACCTACATGGACATGGTTATCAAAGAAGGCTTAAGGTTGCATCCGATCGGTCCGATCTTAATTCCACACGAGTCAATGCAAGATTTAACGATCAACGGCTATTGCATACCGAAAAAATCAAGAGTTCTGGTTAATATTTGGGCAATTCAAAGAGAGACGAATGCTTGGTCTCATAATGTAGATGAATTTTTGCCCGAGAGATTTGAGAATTCAAACGTTGATCTTGGGGGATGTGATTTTCAGTTAATTCCGTCTGGTTCGGTCGAAGAGGTTGCCCAGGAATGCATTTAGGGTTGACAACTGTTCGGTTTGTTTTGGCTCAACTTGTGCACTGCTTTAATTGGGAGCTTCCGGGTGGTGTGCTGCCCAGTGACGTGGACATGAATGAGAAGTTTAGCTTAGCGTTAGAAAGAGCTAGTCATCTTTCAGCTATCCCGACGTATCGTTTACATTGTTAGTCGTCTGCATAGCCTTATTGTGCCAAACTATATATGTAATTGCAGTTTAAGTGGTGAGACGCTTCATTTATAGTTCGTTGGGTCATGGATTCGAGTCAACAGGAGAGGTGGGAAATCACTGTTGATCTTCTTTAATTAAAGATGAAAAAAAAAAGAATTGAAGTATTAAAATGATTGTAAAAATACATATTCTTGACACCTCAAAAAATAATCTATAAAATTCAGTTTTTTTTTTCAATAATTTTTTGATAAGTCTTGTCGATAAATTTATATTGCCAAAGAAATAGGTATACAACCTATATTATAAAAAATACAGAGGCGAACCAACATTGGGACCAAATAGGCCACATGATTTTGAAGTTGTTTTTACATGCTTCAACTATACAAATTTTGAAAACATTTATGAACGGTTAAACTTTGCTAAAATATCCTCAAAATTGATAAAATATTTGTTTTGGTTCTCATTAAAGGCAAAAATTAAGGTAATATAAATTTTAGAATATTTTTTCTTGAAAATTATGTTAAATATTATATTTTATTTATAAATTGTGATAATAATTAGTGAAAATCTTTATTATTATTTAATTGCCCTTTTCATTTGAGGTTTTGGTTCTGCCTCTAAAAAGATACCATATTGCTCCCTTCATTCAGTATGCTTCTCAAAAACCAAAACAACAAAAGATTAACCCCATTTCCCATGTAAGAAAAAAAAAATCCGAGGTCAGCTTAATGTTACAATTAATTAAGTCGAGCATAGCTCAACTGCTGGTTTCCGTCTATGCCTGATTTCAATAGATGAATAAGATGAGCATTTATCATCTTGTGTTTTAAAATGACTCTTCTCTTTGTCCTTTCCCTCTCTCCCTTGCCTCCTCCTTCTCTCTAATTTCTCTGTCCTTTCTTCTTCGCCTCCCTCTCTCCCTTCTCTCTCCTCCCCACTTGCTTCCGCCACCAGGGACACTCCTTCTCTACTCCCCAATGCTTGCAGATCTCGAAAAGGCCATCAAGAGGTTTTCGGAAGAACAACTTGCTAAACAAATCCATGAGTTCAGTGGTCGGTGATGACGACATGAGATAGAGAGAGACCGAGAGCGGCGGTGTCAAGTGGAGAGAGCCAGAGCGAGAAAGGCAACGCAACTAGGATAGAGCGAGAGAGAGAGAGAGAGGCTACAAGTGAGATAGAGAGAGTCTGAGAGCAGTAGTGTCAGGGAATGGGGTGCCTAGGGTTTTAAAACCCTAGCTACAGACTCACTGAGGAGATGTAAACTTTTTAAAATTATTTTCAGTCCCTAAAATATTTTATAATCACAAAATTAGCCCCTCAACTAATAATTTCCATTTAATTATTTAAAAAAACAAGTTTTAAACTTTGAAATTGAATGGAATCAATTAAATCAACTAAACAGTTTTAAATATTAAATTTTCTATATTTTTATACACCTATGTATCTTTACGTACATTTCACAAAAAAATTAATAAAACTAAAATGAACTCAAACTGGTACACATTTTATACACATGTTTGTACTTGTAATTTTATCGAATAATAAAAAATTAAAATATTTTTTAAAATTATTTTGTCTTATACTCAATTTGTACTCGTAATTTTTTTTTGTCTTGTGTACATTTTTGTTCTCATTTTATATGCATTTGTTATTATTGTACTCATTTTTCTAGTAGTCAACGTACTCAATTTGTACTCAATTTTGCATGCATTTGCTCGTTTGTACTTGGTTTATTCTGGTTTTGTACTCGGGTTGTTGTTGTTTTATACTCATTTTTATATCTACAATACTGAGAATAATTTATTTTTATTTTGTATTCATTTTCATATCTAGAATACAGCAAATAATTTATTCTCATTTTGTACTCATTTTAAGTGTGGTAAAACTTTCTAGTCGTGGTCAACTTTCTGACATGCTGTTCAAAATCTGACATTTGTGAAATTTCGTTTTCTGTATTTTCATTTCTAAAATGGTTTTCAATATTACTGTATTTGTGTAATTAACATATTTTTATAATATGAGATGTGATGAGAGAAGCCGTTCATGACAGTTCTCAGATAGTTTTTCTCTAAGATTTAGAATTGTGTCGTGTTTCATATTTTTGTACAAATAAGTTAAAGTCAACTGTTTTTTCGATTTAAGACTAATCGGTTCGATTTTTTGGTGCATTTCTGAAATTTTAGGATCCTGTTACCGCCAAATTATTATTGGTCTCGACAGGTTCATGTCGAGCCAAGGTGGTCATGAGCTCAAAGGTGATACAAGCTATGTTCGAGGACATGTGCTTGAGACCAAAAAGAACGATTAAACAAACCAACAATCCATTGGTCAAAGGAAGAGTAAACACATGAAGTGGCACTTAATGCCACTAATTAAACAAGTCACACATGATTCGCCATCACGCATGGCATGTATGCACATGGCCACAAAACACACAATGGGTGGTTGGTGGAACACAATATGGGAGAAGTTAATCAGAGACATGGGTAGTACAAGAATGTAGAGTCCCAATATGCAGTGGAAATGACACTCCAAGAGTGGGGTGAATTGGATTTTTAGCAAGTTCAAAACCTTTGTTGAAAATCTTTTGGAAACTAACACAAATAACAAAATTCTTTAAAATCAAAATCAAAGTCGAATATGGTAGCTCTAAAGATCCAATCCACACACTCAATAATGAGTCAAATGCAAATGTAAATCAAATGAAGAAAGCAAAGGAGAGTAAGGGAGAAAGAAAATCAACACTCAATATTTATAGTGGTTCGGTCCTCTAGACCTACATACACTCCTCTAGATTCACTAGAGAGTTCAATCAACTATCTCCTCACTTCCAAGTGGAGGAAAACCGTTTACAACAACTTATTTTTGCAGGATATACAAGCAAACCGTAACACCTTATTTTTTCAGGATTAACAAGAAAACCGTTACACTTGTTTTTAGGACAAAACAAGCAAACCACACCTCTAGTTTTTACGGGATCAACTAGGAAATCGAACCACTAGTTTTTACGGGATTAACTAGAAAACCAAAACTCTAGTTTTCTAAGGCTCACTAGAAAATTTATCTACCCCAAGCAAATAACTTTGCTTGTTACAAAGTTAAACCAAAGATGTAATATGTTAAAGCTCATACCAACCCAACAAAAGGATAGCAAGTAAATAGCTCAAAAGGGTTGTAAAGGTAGAGAATAGAGATAGAAAGATTAGTAAGTGTTAGCAAATGTATCTCTCTTTTCTCTTCTGTTTTTTGATGTCTATTTATCGCTACTCTTCGAAATATAGTCGTTGGGGCCTTGAAATAGCCGTTGGAGCCTTGAAGTAGCCATCGGAGAATAAGACAAATTTTGCTTAGTACAGACGTCACCCTTCACTGCGTGCGTTCTTCTTCTTCTACGTGAGTAGTTCTTCATTCCATCTGAGTTATACGTGTTGTGTATGCAAGTCTGCGTGCGTTGCAAGAACTCCAGTGGTCTCGACTTTGCATGCATTGATTGGTCTTCTACGTGCGTTGTTGGAACTTCTATGTGCATTGATCACTCTTTAACGTGCATTGCAATGAATTCCATAATGAACACTTTCCGCCCAGTGGCTTCCTATGTGCGTTGCATTGTGCTCTGTGTGCGTAGATGTCTGATCAACCTCTGCACCTTTGATTTCGTATGTGATTTGTGGCAGAGATATTCAAATTCAAATTTATGGCCTTGTCAACTAGTCCAGCTCATCTCGTCTACGTGCATTGCTGATCTCTTCTATGTGCGTAGTGTTTCTCTTTGAAGATCACGCTTTGCTCATCAATGCGCCTTGTTCATCCTTCAACTTGTCTCTATATGCCTTGACCTTTTTCTCTTTAATCTGGATGCTCGTCAACGTGCGTAGCACCAACTAATGCATACGTAGAGAACTATCTGATGCTTTATGGCTTCACTTCCATACACGTCTATGTGTTTTGTAAGCTTAGTTGTGTACGTAGAACGTAGTTGTACGTCCTTCAACGTGCTTAGATGACTCATAAGATGCTTTGTGGCTATATATGAGCAAGTCTGCAGTTTTGCACCTATTTCATGTATGTTTTGTATTCATCATCATCAAAATTCAACTCAACAAAGAAGTGGAGAACATTGTACAATTACAAGACATGGTGACGTGAGAAGTGGAGAATATGGAGACACAAGTTACTACACTGAAAAAGGACACACATCAATACAAATCATTTGTCATTACATTTATCTTTATCTTTCTCTTAGTTTGGTCTTTAGTTTAGCCATAATGTAGCCCTTTACTTTTTGTCCAGTAGGAGTAGCGTTAACTTAGTACTCAAACCCACAAATTCAAAGTGTTTTATGACCTGAGCCATGCCTAACCAATCATATGCTCTCTTAGAAGTGTGTTCTGACTTGAGTTATGCCCGGCTCCCGTGCCCCCATGCCTCTTTTAAAAGCACTTTCTGACTTGAGTCATGTTTGGTTCCAATGCTCTCTCGGAAGCCCTTTGAATTCGTCATTGTATTTTCATATTTTATTATAAATAATATTCACTTGTTCGTCACACACTCGTCTTCAATTTAAAGTCTTAAGCTTCTAGGCAACACGAACCCTTCGAAACAAATGACCGCTCTCTAGCGCAACCCCCTCAGGTCGGTGAGCCTTGGAGCCGAAAAATGGGGAAACAAATTGGCGACCACAGTGGGAGCTTTATGGTGAGACGAGAAGCCAAAAGCTTGTTTGATCATCTACTCGAAGAAATGCAACAGGATGTAGCGGCTTGTAGGGAGCGACTTCTAGCGGCAATAGCGGATAGTTTATGCCAATCTAAAATTATAAGATAGCGATGGCTAAAGACGCTTATGCTCCAACAAAGTCGTAGCTGTGAGCACTCTAGGACAGAAAATGTCAAGAGCCAAGTTGAGGAAGTGCATAAAATAATCATGATATTCATGTGGTTGATGAACATTTCGTTGGTTGACTGACCTCGCATTTTACCAAAGAAATGGATGGCTCTTTGGCACAGAAAGTGACCACAACCATCATCCATAAGAGTAAGGAGCCAAGTCACGTAGTTATTTCTTTTAATGTGAGTGGCTTGGATTTTCTCCATGATGACTTCAATGTGGTACTAGACACTATGGATATTAATTATTCACAAGAAGATGAAACTTGTGAATTTTTTAATACATATGGGCATGAAGAGAATTGATTGGCAAATGATGTATATGTCAAAATAATGACTTACATTAATAAATTTAAGTCAACAATATTTCGGTCTTCCAAGATGCTTCGAATTTGTCATTTTCATAGTAGACCTCCCGATCGAAAAAAATAGAGCCAACACGATTGGTCAAACCAATTTTGGAAGAGGCCAATCGAGAATTCGTTGGAATTAAAGTCACAAATTTATTTAAGTACAAAAGGGGTGATATTTGGTATCCTAGTGGATATAATTTTACAAAAGAATGGTCCCCGAGTTCATTTATTGGAAAGTTCACTTGATTGGTTAAATCGACCGAGGCCATGCAATTTGTGTAACTGTTCAAGCTCCAATCTTAGGCCTCGAGGTTCGAGCACCAAACTCAACCGACGTCGTGATGCCGAGCAAGTACAAGTATTGCAAAAAAAAAATTTCATTGCATGCAGTGTTATTTTTCACGGGAGGTAAATTTATCCCCCAGATTCAATTCTCTCGAGAAGAGCGGTTGAAAAAAAAATCCAAGCCAATTACTTGTGAAAGTTGAAAATGGACTATGACCGAGCAAATAGTGGAGAGCCTGAGCATGTATTAACACTGTTGAACACAGCTTTGTGGCTCGATAGGCCTTTCTCGAAAAGCCATTGATTTTATCATGTTAGAAATTAGGCTTCACGATACACGAACATTGTCGAGTGAGGTTTCGTGCAATATTGGCTTTTAAATGTCTACGAAGACGTGTGCTTTGGCCAATGATGGCCGACTACTTGAAATTGGCTGGGGTATTGCTAGAAAGGTGATCGGAAAACCAAGCCCAAAGTTAAATGTTGTGAAAAGGAAACTCGGGAGCTTGAAGAAGTGTTTGGAAAACAAACTCGAGCAAGTAAGCAATTCAGAGAGCGTACCCGAGCAGCATGACATGCCGTTGTTGAAGTCAAATTGTTTGGCCAAATGCATGTACGAACCAAATTATATTTGTTTTTTTATGACACATGGTGAGTACAAAAGGCCACTTGTTAAATGGGAAATATAATTCTCACACTTCCAAGTATGGTTACAAATTTGCATGCACATATACGTGTAATCAGTTTCAAGAATTACAAGTCAGCTACTTAATTGATATTGTGGGTCCCAAGTTGATTTTAATTTCGTGGTCTGTGTTCTTACTTGATCAATTAAATTGGCAATTGTCATGCATCAAGTTGCAACCGTGATGTTGTAAACATGCACTATCAAGGCATGTTATTGGTGTCAAGTACCATAAAATGTAATGTCAAACGTGATTATTGAAGTAATTGGCGTCAGTATTATGACCATCTTGAGAAAGACACACCGAGATTGATATTGGACTCTAGGAGACTTAGTCGAGAGGTGGTATTCGACTTCGTGAGGTCATGAAAATCCAACTCGACGAGACTTAGTCGCGAGGTGCTTTGATAAAAAGCTCGAAGAGGTCAAGTCCGAGAATTGACAAAAAGAGCGAGAAGTCCATGCAAAGCTAGCTCGAGAGGTATTTTTAAATAGAAGCCCAAATGACTTTGAATAGAAGCCATCCTCGCACTTTAAAGTTCGAGAAGTGCTTGTAAAGAAACCTGACGAAATAAAAAATTTCTAGTGCTCAAGATGTATTGTTCCATGAAATTGCCACTAAGCTACAAGTGGAATAGTTGTAGCCGAACAGTGTAATTCATATTTCATAGTTTGGCTACTATTTTGTTGTGAATTTCTCCGTTTGAGTTGGATAATGGCTATGCGTTAATTGAAGCATCATCCCAAGGAAGGCAATTCGATAGGTCAAGATGTTAATTGAAGCATCATTTCAAGGATAAAGACGTCAAGAAAATGTTGCACCGCAATTTCTACTCGTTGGGACCATATCAAGGTATGTAAATTGCTTTGGTTACAATTTTTGTCATGCACATGAAAAATTGAAAGCCACTATAGAAGGCAACCACCAACTCCATCTTATGTAAAGACAAAAAGAGCAAGCCTCTTTAAATTATGAGTTGCATGCCGAATACTTAATTGATATTATGGTTAGTGGCTTCATTTTTAGTTCGTGGTCTTTCAAGTGTGCTTTATATTGGTGCCATGATGATATAAACATGCACTTCCAAGACATTGGTGTTGAGAAACAAAGAGAAGAAAAGCTCGAGAGGTGTTTCGGAAAGACAAACTCGAGAAGTGGTTGGAAAAAGAGGAGCTCCAGAGGTGCCTAGAAGTGTAAAAAAATTATTTATATATGTTTGCCAAACAATGACACATATATAGGCAACCGTCAAGAATTTGGGCTGTCACTATTCACTTGGAAAAAAAAGAAACGACCATTTTATTTACTCTTGGAACCATGCATGCCTGAGTGGTAGTAGTCACAAATAATCGAATATTTTTTAGAAGTGCTAAACGCTCTCGGTTCGGTTTCAACTTGGCTCTCCAGAATCATTCGGCATGACTCAATTTGTCAATCTAAGGAAATTTGGCAACTAAGAAAAATTACCAATAAGACTAAATTCATTTAAATATGCCCATTGAAAAAAAGACCCTTGCAGTTTTTTTCAAGGGCAAGGAGGGACAATTTGTTACCGCCAAATTATTATTGGTCTCGAGAAGTCCTCATCGAGCCGAGGTAATTGTTAGCTCAAAGGTGATACAAGCTATGTTCGAGGACATGTGCCCAAGACCAAAAAGAAGGATTAAACAAACCAACAATCCATTGGTCAAAGGAAGAATAGACACACGAAGTGGCACGTAATGCCACTAATTAAACAAGTCACACATGATTGGCCATCACGCATGGCATGTATGCACTTAGCCACAAAGCACACAATGGGTGGTTGGTGCAACACAATGTAAGAGAACTTAATCAGAGGCATGGGTACTTACAAGGAGTGGAGAATATGGTGCAATTATAAGACATGGTGACGTGAGAAGTAGAGAATATGGTACAGTTATAAGACATGGTAACGTGAGAAGTATAGAATATGGAGATATAAGTTACTACACTAAGAAAGGACACACATCAACACAACTCATTTGTCATTACATTTATATTTATCTTTCTCTTAGTTTGGTCTTTAGTTTAGCCATAATGTAGCCTTTTACTTTCTCAAACCCACCAATTAAAAGTGTTTAATGGCATGCTCTCTTAGAAGTGCGTTCTAACTTGAGTCGTGCCCGGCTCTCGTGCCCCCATGTCTCTCTTAGAAGCACTTTCTAACTTGAGTATGGTTTTCATGCTCTCTCAGAAGTCTTTTGAATTATTCTTTATATTTTCATATTTTATTATCAATAATATTCATTTGTTCGTCATGCACTAGCCTTTGATTTAAAATTTTAGTCTTTTAGACAACACGAACCCTTCGAAACACATAATCACTCTCGAGAGCGACCCCCTCTAGTCGGTAAGCCTTGGTGCTGAAAAACAGGAAAATAGATCCACACTCAGATCTATACCGGAGACTGGAGTCAACTGTAGATAGTTTTATCCTGGGCGAAATAGAACAATTTATTAAAAAATAGTTGAGTTAATATATCTTTAAAAAACCAGTGGCGCTAAAAGTTGTTAATTAGAGGAAGCCCCTCATCCACAATTCCGTTGGCAACCACACACTCCACGCATCCGTCCCACCGCAGTCCCTCCTCATTCCAATGGGCTGCGCCGGCGGCGGCGGATCTTCCGCTTACGTCTGGTCACGCGCCACTGTATTCAGCCCTCCCTCAGCCTCCAATTCCAAATCTCTCTTCCCTTTCTTCCTCTCCAAACTCACAGCCACTGTCACTACCGCTGCCAAGAGTAGTCCTATCTTCTGCAGTTCCACTGGCTCCTACAGCCGTCGATGGTACAACCCTCTCCGGACCCGTAAAACCCATGAACTCGCTTCTCCGGAGCTCACTCGCAACTGGGTTGATGCTGATGAGAACCCAATCGCTTCTCAAGGTGATAACTTGGTCCCCTTTTTTTGCTTTGAAAAAATTGTTGTGTTTAGTTTTGCAGATTGAATTATTTCTGTTTGTTTTATAGAATTTTTGCGGATTAGGCTATTTTGCTATTACTCTTTTGCAATTGCAAGAATTTTGTGTTGAAGACAAAATTTGTTATATTAGAAACTGTTATAGAAAATTTTGAATCCTAATTTGTCATCAGAAGTGATAATATATGAGTAAAAATGAAGGTGGAAAAAAAATTACCTTGTTTTGAGAAAAAGTAAAGTTTTTCTTTTTAATCAGACGTTAGATTTGCTTTGAGAGGGGAAGAAATAGGTTTCCAAATGGAGCCTAAAAGTGGCTGAAGCAAACCACATAAAAATTATTTGATGCTTTTAGACCATCGTTTTGTATGTTTTTGTTTTGGTATAGGATGATGCAACTGAAGTTAGCTACATTCTTTTCAGTCTAATTTCTAATTTGTTTGCGGCAGAGAATTTTACAATTGTGTCGTATAATATATTGGGGGAGAGAAACGCATGGAAGCACAGAAATATGTACCCGAATGTGCCTTATGATTACTTGAAATGGAACTATCGAAAGAAGGTTATATGTGAAGAGCTGATTGGATTAAACCCTGATGTGATATGTTTGCAAGTAAGTGTTTCTTGTTTCAATCTTCGCTCTTTTTTGTTTTTGAGACAACTGGCGAGATTCTTATGGGTATACTTGTGATTTTGTTAGGAAGTGGATAGATATTTGGACTTACTGGACGTGTTGAGGAAAGCTGGATATGTTGGCTCTTATAAGGTTAACAATTTCTTAGTCTTTGAATACTGTATGCGGCGCACTGTTCTTAAATATTTATGCTAACTATTTTGAAGAATATCTAATCAATTTCTTGATAATGGGCAGAGACGTAGTGGAGATAAGGTTGATGGTTGTGCCATGTTTTGGAAAGCTGATATGTAAGTAAATTCTCCTTTCTTTTTCTTTTTGTATGTTCTGCTTGTGAGTTACCTTGATTAATACAGCATTTCTGTGTCTGCTTCGTTGTGTTAGGTTTCGGTTATTAGAAGGAGAAAGCATTGAGTTTATGCGGCTTGGTCTGCGTGATAATGTTGCGCAGTTGTCTGTACTCGAGGTAGTTAGCAATTCATGGTTTAGCAACATCCTTGAATGGTTTTTATCTTTATTTGCTTGAAGGAAACGTAAGCTTTGCAAGTGTATTGAATTATTTCTCTGCTGTAAGGATTTTTGGTTGTACTGCATACTAAGCTATACCATCTAGAAGACAGATATTCTATGTTTTCTATTCTTGTAGCGACTATGTATTTATATGTCTTCCATTCAGAAAGTACACTTTCTATGTCTGATATTATTCCATACAGGCAGACTTGCAAAGGTGAATCAAGAAGATTATTGGTTGGTAATATCCATGTTATCTATAACCCAAGTCGAGGAGAAATTAAACTAGCCTAAGTAAGTATGAATCCACACTTTGCAGTCTCAGCAGATTATGATCTCGTAGATATGGGGGTGTACTACCCTCTTTGAATTTATGTATCTATCATTAATTGATGACAGCTTTAGATTTGTCAATTTCTAAAGAAATCATTTTCTACTGAAGGATTTTTTTTAAATCTTCATAGGAGGATGCCATTTTAATTTAATTGCTAGTCAACTTTTTGATTTCTTAGAAACAATTTTCTCAAGTGACTTCAATGTTTTAACTCTTTTCTGATCTTAGATACAATATCTCTTTTCGAGAGCAGAAATTCTGAAGGAGAAATGGGGCAATATCCCTATTGCTTTGGCTGGTGACTTCAATTGCACTCCTCAGGTGCAATATTCGGACTTGTTTTTATTTTATTGATTTTCAAATTGTGATTCGGTTCTTCATTCGGTAATAAGGTTCATTTTCTTGCAAAACAGAGTGCCATATACAAGTTCTTGTCTTCATCTGAGGTACATAGGGTCCTTTTTTTTTATATTAATCATATTAGAGACTTCTTGACATTTGAACTTCATTGTTCATAGTATAGTGGCTGTTATCATTATAGGCTTGTCATAAGCCAAATAGTTTGTGCTTAAAGCTAGACATGTTTTCTTTGCAGTTGAACATCATGTTATATAACAGAAAAGAGATGTCTGGACAGAGAAGTTGTCATCCTTCCCAAGTTTTCTCCGTAAAGAAAGATACAAATCCTTTACTTTTGATGGATAGGTACTTTCATTTTTCTTAATTTATTGTTTGATACGAATTATTCCCCGCCCACATTTCACGTTTTCAGAATTGTAAATCACAAATCTTGATATTCATTTTCATATGGCCAGCCATATGAATTTGTAAGTTTTCTAGTTTGAATCTATTCCAATCCTGTCTTGTATTGTCCTGTCCACTGAAGCAAATGCACTGTCATAGCATGTACTTTTTTGTCAACATTTTAAATTTAATTAAGAGAGTTGGAAATTTTAGAAATTATTAGTTTTTTCATCGATGATTACAAACTTAACTTGAGTACATTCTTTATTTTCCATAAGACTCTGAATACCTCCTCTTGCAATCCCCAAAATTATTGTGTGATCCATGCATGACATTACCACCATGCGAAGTGCTATTGTAGATCAGAATAACGTATGATGTCAATTTCTTTGCAGAATATGTTTGTTCATGTGTTTGCTTTTCATTTTATTGTTCTGTTGTAATGATGTGAAATATTTCAAGTGTTTTTTACTTCAGATTTTTTAAAAGTTGTTGGACAGATGAAGAGGTTAAGGTTGCAACTGGCGACCCAGATGGCCATTTGGCCATGCATATGCATCCTATGAAACTCAATAGCTCATATTCTTCTGTTCAGGTAACTAAAATTCCGTCTATCCTTTTCGAGGGTTCTTATGCATATTTCAGTTCAAATATGTGACAAATGCGTGATCAATACAAGTAGGGCTCTGCAGTAACAAGGGACTCCAATGGTGAACCTTTAGCTACTTCCTACCACGGGAAGTTTTTTGGTACTGTTGATTATTTATGGTGATTACCTTTTCCATTAGTCTTATTTAACCTTTTTAAAGATGACAATAAAAGATACATTGGCAACTGCTATGATGATGAAAACGTAGAAATGCTGCGTATGTTGCAGGTACTCAGATGGCATTGTACCCATAAGAGTCTTGGATACTCTTCCATTTGATATTCTGAAAAGAACAGGTGGTCTTCCTTGCAAGGTAATAACTATAGAGTTCACTGTCTTCTGCCATTTTATGTTACTGAATGAATATATCAACAGGGAAGTTTTTCTTTTGATAATGAACTGGATTTTCATGGGAAAATAGCACTATTTTATTTATCTTTTGTTTTAAAGAAACCACTCAGAATTCAAGATTTCACCGTAGAAGTGAGCATAGAAAAACTTTTCTATTTGCTTTTCTTTTAATTACTCTTTATTAAGCATGTTATAGGACTTAGGAGTATGACGTTGAATTCCATAATATAAGATGGAATTTCCAGCTATATTTTTATTGTTATTGTTTTTTAAATTTTATTCTCTGGTTGATTGCTTAATCGAAATATGAAGCACCCATCTTCATTTGACATGTTTTCTGCACCATCTCCATCCTCCAGAATCTGCTCTCTGCATATGCTGCTAAATCTGTTATCATTTGACCTTCCTCATTAAATGATTTTTCGTAATAAATGAATTGTTAGTCCTCCTACCAAAAAAATTGTAAGCTTTTGGTGAATATCAACATTGTTTATATTGGATGTGACAGAATTTTTTTTTTTCCAATTATTGTGTTGTCATTGTAAAAACAGTTTCTGGATATGATAAATAGATAGAATCTCCTTGCTTGATGCATCATGGAAACATGGTTTCTATAAAATTTCATGTATATTTTATGAATATTAATTAAATCTGATCCTGATTTCATGACTACATCTAGAAACTGGGAAGCGATCATCTGGCTCTTGTTTCTGAGTTTGCCTTCACAAGAGGAGGCAACCCCACCATTGCAACCACAAACTGAGCTGAAGCCACCTCAACATTTATAGAAGATAAGGATTCAAACATAAAATAATGTAGCTGTATGTATATTATTATTGGTCCACAATATTCAAGGTTGGATTCTTAATCAACCTGCTAGCCACTATTTATTGATCAAGTGGATCACTTTGTTTAAGCTAAAATCAAGTGGATCTTCAATGTCTTTTAATGAAATCCTAGTTAAAGACAGTTGGGTTTTAAATGATGAATTAAATGGGGTTTCTTTTCCTCTCATTCTAGATTGCAAGGAAAGGACTCTAATTTATTGTTCGAAAAGTGTGCAATTACCTTTTTTTTTTTTGAACCGGAATGGATTCATTAATCATAAACAGACTCAACAGAGTACAAAGCAGCAGTAAGAAAATAATCAAAAGGCCCACCCCAAACCCGGTAATCGGGTAAAGAAACAGCTTTTCTAGCAAGCCTGTGAGCAAAAACATTGGACTCCCTCCGATTAAAAACTACATGAACAGAACATAAGGAAGCTACTGTTAATCCAATTCCTTAAATGCAATAATTATTGTGATGAAGTTTCTCGAAAACTGTTGTTAACAATCATTATCATCAACAAGATTGACTTGAAACGGAAATCTAAATTGTCAATTGTTGGGTAAGAAGTAGGAGCTCGTGAAAATCGTGAGAATGCAAGGTGCCTGGCGAAGAAATGCATAGAAATATGATGGTTTTACAACACAAAGTCCGAACAAGATCAAAATAAAGCCTTGACCAAGAACAAAATGAAACGTTCTTCAGTTTTGTCACGTGTGTAAATGCATAACATATTTATAATTGAGTAGCAACATGTAAAAGTAATTTGATTATAGAGCAAAAGCGACTTGATCTAGTGGTAATCAAGTATACCTTGAGACCTTAAAATTCCAAGTTCAATGCTCGTTATGGTTGAGAAATAGTTTAAGTAGTCTAACAAAATGCCTCTAGTGAGACTTTCATGTACTAAAAAAAGTAATTTGATTATAAATCAAATCAACCCTTCCCTACAAAACTGTTCATATCAGAAGCACGTTTATCAGCTCATTATTGTTGGAGTGACATGTTTTAAATATCAACAAGTGGAATTCAATGGACACCGTCCATATTGGATCCTTTAAATATCAATTGATAAAACCCTTTTTCCCAAAAGAAAAGAGGAAAATGTCACTTAATCTTAAAACTTGATACAAAAACTGTGGATTATTTAACAAATAAAGATATGTTGGTTGACAAAATCAAATTTAGCCCCAAACCCATAAATTTAACAAAAGAGGAGTTCCATCGTCCATGAATTCTTATGAAATTCTACGTTGAATTATGACTTTAACCACATCCGTAAAAATTCAACTTTTGATAATTTTATTTTGAGAAGTCTAATTATAACCAAATCTAATATTATATAATAATGACAGAAATAAGAATCACAAATATTCCTATACCTAAAAACCACTGTTCACCTTTACCATGCCAAAAATAAGAAACACATTTAAGATTCAATAAATAATCCTAAAATTCTGTATCAAAAAGTTTATTTATTTCTCCGGTCACACAAAATTTATTTAATCTCTCCGTGCTATAATAATAGACATTAACAACTTTTTATAAGAATTAAAAAATAGTAGTTTTAATAGTTAAACTCATTTAATTTTATAAATTTTTTTATTTATACCTTTTGAGAAAATATGTTGATAATTAATAAATTAGTTAAAAAATTAAATAAGAATAATATTTTAACTTTACTAATAATAAATACAATAAAAATAAAAGTGCGTATATATTTTAGAACAACCAAAATAGAAAGTATGTTTATTAGTAGGGAAAATAATTTAGAGTTCTTCAGATTTGCCCTAATTAGTAGGTCAATTCTCATATTTTTCTACAAAAGCACATTAGTCCTTCACATATTTTTTAGTCTGATGGTGTTAATGGAAAAATAAAATTATCTAATTACACTTTCTTAAGACCCACAAATAGCCAGATACCATCCTCATTTTCAATTTTGATTTCTCTCTCTTCTCTCTCTATTTCTTTCTTCCACTTCTCCCTCTCTTAATCAAACACCAAATCCTAATCGCAATCTCTCACAACGATTCTCTCTTCCTCTGTCTCAACCACTCTTCTCGCTCTCTCACCATCTTGTCATCCTTTTCTCTCTTCTCTTGATTAAAACACCAAACCCTAATTGCAATCTCTCATAGCCGCTCTATCTCTCTCTGTCTCAGCCGCTCTTTTCTCGCTCCCTCACCACCTCGTTGTCCCTTTCTTTCTTATCGCATCCTCTCCTCACAAGTATCGTTGCTGCTCACAATCATTCTTCCACTTTCTCCTGTCACTACTCCTCGATGCGACTCGAAATCAATCCTCATGAATAAGACGGATGAGGCCCTCGACAACACTGTCTAATTCTTCACTCCTCATAAGTATCGTCACTGCCACTCCTCGCTCTCACCCAATCGTTTGCTCTCTCTCTCTGAATAAGTTTCGATCAAGGCCTTCGAAGAGGCTGTCCAATCCCTAACTCTTCAAGGAGTCGATCTCTCCCTTACTCCATCTTTTCATGTGCTCCTCTTTGTTGTTGTTAAATGATGATACGGGTCTCTATGTTGTTTTGTTGAATTGGTTGATTTTGTGGATCTCTATGTTATTCTGTTGAATTGGTTTATCTTGCCAAATGTATTGTTTTGTTTATTGCAGTTGTAATTTCAGGATCAAATATTGAATTCTCTAGTTTCTCTAGTTGTTTTGTTTATGCGCTTTTGGTTGTAGGCTTATTGATTAGGTTTTTGATTTATTTTAGCCAGACCTCGTCACCGGAGTTTAGCCAAGATGGCTTCTTGATTGATATCAGTTGCTTCCCACACATATTTTGATGCCTTTTAATTTCAATTTTGTAATTCCCCGTCTTTCTAAATGTATATGTACTAGTGTAAGACTGGATGATGCATTGGATACCATTAATATATTTTAATTTTTTTATAAATATTTAAAATTTTATAATTTAAATTTTAAAATTAAAATAAAATAATATAATTGTGAATCTCATATTAAATTTTTAATTTTTTATATCATTTGTAAAATTTAATTTTTTGAACATAGTTTGAAGAATTATTTTTTTAACATATCAAAATCTTCAATACATAACTATTTTTAACTTTTGAAATCGCTCCGGGTGAAAATAAATTGAGGCAATTATAAACCAATATGTTTTAATGTTTACTTATTCTTTTTGATTTTGGACTCTTGGGATATTAAATGATAGATGTTTTGTTATTGCCATATGAACATGTAGCTAGCAAGAGGTATATTTAAATACCAAATAATGGTACAAATTGAACACTCATAATTGTGGCGTGAAACATCTAATATATAGGACTGATTCAATACTTGTTCCAATAATTAACCAAATATTGTGAGACTTTATCTCATGGTTTATATAATCATTTAAAAGTTAGAATAATGATTGAAATTAATATAAAATAATTTTAAAAATAGTATCAAAAATATATTGTTGTTAAGTTAACTTCATTTAAAAA
Organism: Flueggea neowawraea; assembly: GCA_948243855.1. Lineage (NCBI taxonomy): Eukaryota > Viridiplantae > Streptophyta > Magnoliopsida > Malpighiales > Phyllanthaceae > Flueggea > Flueggea neowawraea. Next base: position 18,263 of record CAODLS011980234.1, read on the forward strand.
TACTAAATTAAATATAATAGATTTGATCAAAAATTTGGATTTAATAAATCAAAATTACTCACATTATTGTAATTGAAAACAACAACATTTATAATTATCTTTTACCCTTAAAATTTATTAGCATATCTTCGTCAATTTTCATCTATTTTTACTATATTTTTAAACCCTTCAGTTTTGACAACTAATATTTCAATAAATAATTTAACGAATATTGCTAACAAACTCCATATCAAACTAAATAAATATGAATGTTTGTCATTTTGATCTTTTGTATATAATTTTTTGGATCTATTTATATAACACCCATACACTTATAACATATATTCACGTAAATCTAATAACACATATCAATACAAGTATAGCAATGCCAATATCATTACATTAATAATATCATATTTACACAACATATAAGACAAGACAACTCTATCAGTTAGATACAAAATATGATGAGCCATTGAGATCTCATCCTCAACACCCTATATGCATATGTGTGATGGAGAGAGA